>OZ018318.1:138147519-138267519 GCA_963969495.1 Ceratothoa steindachneri | reverse complement strand
GCATATTTCTGTTATCGCGCTAAAGTTTACTTTGTAATTTAGCGGAGTCGCACTGGGGTAAAAAAGTCGCAAGTCGCACTGAGGAGAGGGCCAAAATAGAGTCGCAGTGACACCAGGGGTGGTGGCAAAGTCGCACCCAGCTCTGGTAAGTCGCTACACCAAGTCCCCAGTCCTTCCTATTGGTATGCTCACTTCCAGATTTGAGAGGGTTCACATCAATATAGTTGGTCCACTTCTGCCGTGCACCCTGCCTGGGTAGTCATACCCCTCTCATAACCTGTACCTAGTGTCATGCATAGACAGATCCACAAGTTGGGTTGAAGCCATACCGATTCTAAACATCAGTGCTGCAACGGTCGCTTTATCCTTCTTGGACGGCTGGATATCCAGGTTTGGCGTTCCCTTATACGTGATCACCGACAGAGGAGCGCAATTTGAGTCCAAACTCTTCATAGAATTGGCTTTCATCGCCTAAAAAAACACAGTGTACCGACCTACCACTAACGGGATCGTGGAAAGGTCACATCTGACCTTGAAGAGCTATATAATGGCTCGCCGACAAGGTTGGTTGATGGCCCTACCAGTCGTTCTTCTAGGCATCAGGTCCTTGCCTGATGATTCGGGTTTTTCACCCTTCACAGCGGTCACAGGGACGACCCTTCTTTGCCCAAAGCCCTTGGTCACCTCTTCTTCATCCAAAGTCGACTCGAAATTCATCTCTGAACTGGCGAAGACCATGTCGCAGATAGATTTCACACAAACCTCTGAAGGCCATCTGCACTTGGTACCGAAAACGTTTGCACACAAAAAACCAAGTGACGCCAAGCAATTGTTGATTCATGTTGATCGCGTTCTGAAGCCACTAGAAGCGCCTTATGCAGGCCCGTTCCGTGTTGTCGAACGTGATGAGAAAGTTTTAAAGTTAGAATTTCCTGATGGCCATCAGCACACGATGTCTATAGAGAGAGTGTCTATTGTCTCGTGTATTTAATGAGAGAAATAGAAACTGTTCGCGACCATCAAACAATCAACCCATTGTAAATAGTCCTTTGAAATTAGATGCCCCGCAGGCAAATGATGAAGAATTATCGGAAGGTAGTGGCAGAAATTATAGTTACGTGGAATCCGTTCCAAATACCCAGGATAATGGTAGTGAAGCGAGCGTTTATACTCGTTCCGGTCGATGCGTAACATTTGCGAGAAATCCCTCAGACCGTTATTTTTAAGTACGTCATAGCATATTATGTTTGACGCCAGATCTGGTGAAACAGCGACTTTGGGACTTTATTTTTGACCCCACCCCCCGTGAGATTTACGACAGCGACTTTTTTTCCCGGTGAGCCTCCGCTGAATTACAAAGTAAACTTTAGCACGATCACAGAAATATGCTTTTATAAGGAAGAAAAACACATTTATTATTTTTTTTATTTTTTAGTTAAAACACAGCCTAAACTAATATCTACAGGTCACCATCCTCCTCCTTAATGTCCTCCTGGCCCATCTGCTCGTCCAGGAGGTCCATGTTCCCTTTGAGGAACACAAGCTACTCAAAGTTGACCTCATCCAGAGAGGAGCTCTTGGCCCTGAGGGCGTCCCCGGCATGCTGAATAGCCTCTCCACAGCTGCAGAGCTGGAGAGGGGGGGAGGGATTATTGTACTTAATGAATAAGTCCACCTACACCTCCATGCACTGGTAAGGGAAGAGGGACCAGGTCAGCTCGCATTTAGAAGGCACCCACTCCTCCTTGGACTTCCTCAGGACCTCCCTCACATCCTGCTGCTGGTTGGACGGGAATAGGGCTTGCCTAGTGGCGCGTCCCCTATCCGGTCTCGGAATGTCGAGATCAATTTCCATATTTGGAATTATCGCTTCTTCGATTTTTTCCTAGGTCTTACTCCCTAGCCTCTGAAGTTCCATATCCAATGGCTTCAGACCTGCTCTTGCGTGCAGATCTGTCTGCCGAATACGTCCGCCCTGCACGCTCACGCTATCAGCAGGGCTGTTTGTTTCTGCACTCTCTGCATTTGCCTGATAGTGGTGAAACTCGCGGCCTGCATGACCACTGCTGAGTACACTAATGTCGAGCGTACCAGAAAAGTGGACAGCTTCTTGAGATTATGGAGTTGAGGTTTCGGAATCTATATAGTTTCCCAAGCTGTATTTCGTCTAGGAAGATTCTGTTCTTCATGTGCGCTCTGAACCCCTTTGAGGGGACGCGTAGACCTAAGACTTTGCCCTCGTTGGTGTACCGGTACACTTCGTCGTTCACTAAAACATCGTCAAGTTTCCGGTGGTTTATCGGAAGGATTTGGAACTTTCGGCGGTTGGTCTTGATTTTTCACTTTCTTTCGTATCGATTGATGTTGTCGATTTCGGTGGCTGTCTGCCTTGCTTAAACTCCAGGATTTTGTGGGTACTGGGGATGATTTGGGTGATGTCATCCTCAAACTGCGGATACATCACATCCTCCCCAACTGGAGAAGGTAGGTCCAATGTGTACACTAGGTACAGCAGTGGACTCCGACAGTTGCCTTGTGGAACACCTGCCACAAGTTCGAATTCGGGTCCATTGTAGCCATCAATCGTGATTTTGGCTTTCCTTTTCATGACGTAGTCACAGAGGGCCATCTCCAGGATCGGGTTTAGCTGGAGGCCTAAGATTTTGAATTGGAGACCTCTCAGCCAAACCTTGCCGAAGGCCTTTTGGACACTTCGCAACACCACGTCTACGTATTTCCCTTCAGCTTTACAGCAGGCGAGTTTTTCGGTGAAGAGAGCAAGGGTTGTATCAGTTCCTCTTCTCCTACGAAACCCGTGTTGCTGGGGGTTGTGAGCTTCTAGCTCTGTTAGCTGGTCTTGTAGCCTATTAGCTAGAAGCTTCTCGTAGACTTTTCCTATGAACTCGAGGAGTGATATTGGCCTGTAATCCACTAGTAGATCGGAGGGTTTCTTTCCTTTAGGTATAAAAATGATTTTTGCCACTTTTAGACCGTCGGGCAAGTAACCCGTATACAGGGAAACGTTATAGTTATTCACGATTCCCCGAATGTTCTGACGGGGGACATGTACCAGGTTGTTTTTGGTGATGCCCGTCCATCCTGGTGCCTTCTGTTCTGTTGAAAGGTTTTCACAGTTTCCATGACCTCTCCCTTCGTCGACATAGGCCTGTGGGTGCGTTCGATGTATTCGTTGATTAAGATCTTCAATTAGCTAGCCTTCGAACTCCTGGTCGAATTCCGCATCGTCCTTATGTGTAATTGTGAAGACTTCCTTCCAGAACGTGCGGAATCTCTCTTCCAAAACCGCCGGATCCTCCAAGTAGTCATTACCCGCCTTAATGCGGGTCTTTTCTCTACTTGGAAGGCCTTTTATTATTTTTACTAATCGCCAGAACTTGTCGTGTCTTACCTCGCTGTCTACTTGTTTAATCAAGCTGTCCCAGATCACAGCCTCTTGCTGGTTTATGGCCTGCTTCAGTTCTTCACTCAGGCGACGTAACAGCAAGCTTCTTACCCGATTTGTACCCTCTCTTCTGGTTACTTCGTACACCTCCCTGTGCACTCTAGCGATCTCATTCATTTCCTCAGTCCATCTGGGTTGTGGAAGAGTTGTACAACTTTCCATTGGTACACACTCACGATCCGCCTCGATGACGTGGGCAGTTATCTTCTCCAGTTCTTCATCGATCTCCTCCAGTATTGCTTCGCCTAGGTTCACTGGTTCGCATCTGACAAGGACTTCCCTGTAGCGGTCCCAGTTGGCAGAAGCGTAACTTTTGTGGAGGGGGATCGGAAGCTGGATCGGCGCGAGTGTGATGGGCGTCAAGATCGATATGTAGTCGCTGGGTACTGTTGGGCCCGGCTCGCTATGGTAATTGAAAGGGAAGAGACCACTTGTCATGATTATGTCGGGCTTTGTTGCTGCCCGAGAAGTGATATAGGTCGGAAAGTCCGGTCCTATCCTCTGGATGTTTTTTCGATGCATAATCATTTCCAAGTTGCGACCTCTGTTATTTGTGTTCCCATAGCCAGCCGCTCTGCATCTGGCATTGAGGTCACCCCCAAGGAATGCCATTCTGCCGTGGCCAAACAAGGTATAGAAGTTCGTGAGGGGCAGGTACATTCGTTGAGGTGGTTGGTATGCCGCCGCGATTACGAGATTGCCCACTAGTGTATGCAACTCTACCGCTACTCTGTAGCGCGGTATCTTTAGCTGGCTGTTAGTAGTATCGATATCGTGCTCCATGATTATTTTGATGTCGGGGTCAAGCACGCGGAATATGTTTCCGTATGCCACGGCTTTTCCCTCCCATCCATTCACGTTGAGCATCAATATCCTTAACCTGTTGTTCGGATTTTCTATTCTCTGTTCTGGCCTTTGTGTGTCTTAGTGCTTGCGAGTAGTAGATTTACATTTCCCGTCCCTCTTCTTGTTGTATTCTGCTGGGGAGAGTTCTAAAAATGTTTCCCGGTTGAGGGCGACGTTCTGGTTATACAGAGCCTCCTCAACCGATTATTCTTCGCATTGAGCGTCGAAGTTCCATTTATAGTATTTTTTCTTAATTCCCACGCAACTTTTTTGGTGTCCCAGTCTTTCGGGAAGGGGAATTGTTCGGTCTCGTAGATATAGAGGTTAATTTGGTCAGCATCTAGATTTTTCTTTGTCCCCCTTTTACCTTTTTTACGACGTACTTCCTTTTTTGTGTTCTCTGAGTCCGAGGTGTCTGTATTGTCCGTGGCGTCAGAGGATTCTGTTTCTTCCTTTTCCTCATCCTTTGGGTTGGTCGAGTGGGCTGCTTTTGCGGCCGCCTCTCTCTCTTTTATGGCCTCAATCCTTGGGTCGGGCCTTCTATTTTCATTTTCTTTTCTCGTCTCTTGACTCTTTCCTGACATCTGTTTGGGATTCAGCTGCAGTTGGAGTATGTCCCTTGATGGTGGGTTATCAGGGAACCACATTTCACTCTGCCGTTCTTAGCGAACATTTGGTTTAGTTTCTTTGCAAATACTCCTGGTTTGGTTAGGTTCCTGAGTGAGCATACAAGATGCAGGTCAGGATCTTCGTCGAGTTCTCGTTCTCGATTCTCAAATAAATCTTTTGGTTTCTGCCACTGTAAAGACTGCTTTTGCCGACTGTGCATATGATGTATTACTTTTGCTTTCTTGCTCGTCTTTCTTTGGTTATACCTTCTTTCTAATAAGCTCTTTTTTCAATGGGCAAGCCATGGCCATGGAACGATGTCTTTGGCGCAGTTGGCGCATTTTTCCCTGGAACTGTTGCAGTTCTACCAGTGGTGTCCTGGCCTGCTGCACCTTGAACAGATTGAAAATCGGAAGCAGAATTGTATGGGAGTAAATTCTTCTCTCTCAATCTGCTCCCCCACTGACTTTTGCATTAAAAAGCAGTAGTCGCTTTGCTTTTTGTGCCATCGGAGTGTCGGAGAAGACAACTTATGTCAATTTCTGTAATAACAGACCTAAGCGAATACACGTAAGTGTATTCCGAATTGTCCCTCTCGTTCCAAAACTTTATTATTTCGGAAACTTTGGCATACGGTTGAATTTCAGCCGTGTTTATACGTGAAACGGTTTGGACGTTATTCATTCCCTTAAATCTATTGTCACGCTGATGGCCAATTTGTTAACGCTTAGATTTGTTATTTCAGAAATGGACATAAGTATGACAATTAAATGTGTCTTAACCCTGATTGGTTGAATTTTATATAGTTATAAGTAGATGGAATGATTATTTATATAGCTATATTATGTGGTTTAGGGAATGATTAGCAGTTATTATTCAAGAAGCAAAAAGTTATTCTTACCGTTCGCCTTTTCGAGAAGTGTTTCCGCAATTTACGACAAAATAAAGAATCCAGCTGAATATTTTTCTTTATCCTAAGGAAGCTCGTTTTATCACTTAACCCTGCCTGCTACACGAGAAGAGCTTCCATTTTCGCATTGTAATTAAAAGGGACATCTAACGTATAAATAGTCATACCTATAGAAGAACGTTTTATCTGCTGGAAAGTGAACCTCTATAAACAGAATTATGTGTGCATATTAAATAGCAATTTTCTTTCGATGAAAATGACGTAATTGCAAGGCTGAAAGTGTTAGATCCAAATATTGCATTAAATCTTTGTTCACCCTCTTCCATCGCAAATTTGTCATCTCATTTCAAACCTATTCTATTGTCTCTAAAAACAAACTTAATGACCTTGATGATGAATACAGGATCTTCCGCATGACGAAAGAATATATCGGCATTGATGATAACATGGAACTTCCTGAGAGACATAAAAAATGGTTTGGGTCAACCAAAATATGAAAACCTATCCAATTTCATAACAAATTTAACTGCCTTATCCCACTCGTAGCTTGTGTAGCAAGGAGTTTCTCTCAGGAGAACACAATTAAAACAAAGCATACCAACAAGTTGAAATCAAATACGACGGGGGGCAGAATGCTAGCTATGCAATCGGTAACAAAATATAACAATTCATGTGTAACGTGGCAACCGAGGAAGGAATTGTTAAAGGATTTAGAAGATGGAGGCGCATACAGACGTTACACACAGCGACTGAAAGATGCTAATAATTCTGCAGAGCTGATAACAGTATATGAAGCTAGTGATGACGAATAAATGATGTAAGTAAAAAGTAATATTTTTAATACTTTATATTTTGCAATAGAAAATGGACGATTTGGAAAATCTACAGGTATTACAATAGATATAGCGGGTTCTAGGTTTATTCTGCAACATCTATTTTTGGGGGGATCACAATCTAAGTTTATCAATAAATTATCGCTGGCATCCCTCCTCTAGAAGACGCCTATTTAGCTGAATGAGCTTATGAGAGACTATAAGGCTATAAGCAACATTCTGTCTTGAATAGAACCCTTTGTATACACTATGGTACAGCTGAATTTAAGGAAATTTCATATGGGATATCTAAAAATGAGGAATATAAATATCCACTTAGATTATATGAATTAGAATAAGTTATTCCCAAAACAAGCCAAGCTCTCCTAGTAAGAATGACATATCCTTTCTTAATAAATCTCACTGTAAATTGAGATGACTATAGCGTCGCCTATTTTAGGTTATTTCTGGGGGCGAACATAACCTGCACTTAATGGTGAGGGGGTTTCCTCCACTCCCTGCAATTAAAAAAACAAAACAAAAAACCTTTTAACCCTTTACGGTCCAGATAACCCATATGGGATACTTAAATGACGAAAGTTCGTTTTAATTTGCGCGCCAAACGAACTTCCTAGAAGGCTCAGGAAATCGTTTTCGGTTATCTAAACTCCTCCTCTTTCGATTTCGAACAATCAGAAAGCAGCAGCAGCCGATCACGCTAAGCAGCGACACTGAACGTCTGTCTCGGTATACTTGCAGCAGCCAATCCGTCAAGATCACCTCAAATTCCTCCTACACTTCACGCCCTACCTCCTTTAGTACTCATGTTAAGTTCATGGTGCTTTTACATGTTGCCCTCGAATAGTTTGTCTTCACTGTGTGATAGGTGTCATTGTCCTTGCGATTGTTTGTGATGTTAAATAACTTAAAAAAAAGGTATCCCAATTGGGTTATCTCGGTCCGACTACGGAGAACTACGCTTCACCAATATGGAATACTTGGGACCAACTACGGGAAAGTACGCTTATCCCAAATGGGATATAGCGAGCCCATAAACACCTCAAGTCTATAATTTAAAAATGTTTTTGAAGGTTTATTTTGATATATTTATTGATTTTTCGAACACCTTATATAATTTTTTGAGGTAGCCAAAAGACTGGATGTGTCGGTGAAGCATGTGGCCTCATTTTCTTCACTTTTTATAACTTCAATCATAGATAACGTATACTTGATTGGTAGCTCAAAATCAGGCGATTCCATAGTCGGGCTAGCCAGCAAAAAAAATCGTTCTCATTTCTTTATTTTTAAAGATATTCACCCCAAATTTGGCATGAAGCACCTTGGGACCAATGTACTTCGAGCTGTTAAGTCAAACTTTTATTCGACGAACAGATTCGGCGTGACAAACGAAAGTGTGACTTATTTAATGAAAAATAAAAACCTTATATTTATAACTGATGTTGGTTATGTTCAATTCAATTTTATTTAATAAGGGTGTGGGCAATGGGATTCTTAGATACTACAGGGTGTCTACTAATATCAAATTTCAAAATTCCATAGGTTTTCCAGGTCTTTTCCAGGTACTTAAAAAAAATAAATGGCAAGATTTCTAATTAAAACTGTAATTAAAAATGGGTATATTACATTTAACTACAAACATATTTCAAGGTATATTCTAATAAATGAAATAAAGTAGGTAGCATCAATTAAAGAAAAAAAAAGAAGAAACCCCTCTTATTTTGACTTTTGCATGTGCATCACTGTTAGCTTTTGACACCATATTTTTGCCCATGACATAGAAGAGGGACCTGGCGATGGTAGGAACAACCGTGTTGACCAGGCTGCAGCCCTTTTCACAGTCCAGCAGGGACATGCCTAAGTCATTGCTCATTATTTCCGTGTAGACACTTCACTCGCGAACACTTCTTCTGAAAAGTAGGCCGCCAGGAACTTGGCCCTAGTTCGCCTGGTGTTGTCATCGACTTGAAGTTTAGCTTATTAGTATTAATACAATATTCGTAGAAGTGAAAGGAGAAACAAAGTAATGGTACTGAGACACCATTAGAGAAGTATGTGTTGTATAAGCTCATATCGGAATACTTATAGGATTAGCCGATAAGCAAGCCTATAATATATCGGCAAGATATGACCGATACTCATATATCGGCAAAGTGGCGGATATGGGCGATACCGATAACTTGCCGATATTATCGGTGTAACCCTACCATAGATAGCGAATAGTAAAAATATATCACATAATGTATAGGCTTGTGTCACACCATATAGTATGATTGTTCATTACTATTTCAGAGGGTATTTTAACTTTAACCCATTCCTGGATACTTAAACACAACGTTTTGGCATAAGTACTCACGATAATAGGCCTAAAACGGGAAGTATTTAAGTGCAATTACCGTAGGCCGCAGCGTCCCTTCCCTTATTTAACACACATTATAACTTATTCAATTAAATATTAGGACCTATATCTTCACTACCTACAAGTACTATAGCTAACAGGCCTACAACGGCAAATAAATAATATTAACGTATGATTTCAAAATTTTCCAAGATAGCGACAGCGTCTCACCCAGACTAAGTCGTAATAATGACTGGGATTGCCGTCTGGCGGGCATAGCGCCAAACACCCGCGCTGACTGTCGCCCGACTATGGAAGCAGCTGACTCCGGAATTTGAGGAAGCTACCAATCAAGTATTGTTATCTATGCTTCAATCAATCTCAAGTGTTACTAAATCATGTTTAGTGCATAACTAATGCATTTTTTATTGTTAGTTAACTATATACTCGTATATATATATATATATATATATATATAAAAAATTCCGAGGTGTATTTGGGATCGACACAGCGCACACTACATACCCGTATTTGCGCACATTTAGGCATCAGCAATAGAACTGGAGACCCACCCACCAATCCCGAATTCTCCCCTATCCGAATACACTACGAAAACAGACATCCACACCATAAACCGAACTTAAATAATTTTCAATTAAAGATACAGCAAACGACGAAAACTAACTACGTACACTAGGAATCTCTTTATATTAGATATAAAACCCCCACTTTAAACTCTGACACAAGCTCATTTCCACTTTTACTACAACTATAATTACCCACGAATTACGCATGTCGTAGAATTCCCCCCCTTTTTGTTCTAACTCTAAGAGTGCTAAGAGTGTCTAATATATATAGATATCTTGATATCTTAAAGAACAGAACCGTTCTGAAACACGTAAGGATATATAAGAGAAACGCAAAATAATCCCCAAATAAACTTACATTTTACCTTTATCAATTGAATACATAACATTTATACATTAACTATAGCAATACTCTGAATATTATCCTAAACAAGAATTAATTAAATTAGTTTACCCCTCAAAAATTGGTTAACGTTTTCTCTACACACAACAATAATATATAAATTAGGCTTACGGACTCATGTGGAGTTTAAAGGCCTCAGAAATGTTATTTACTCTCGACGCGTGCTGCCGGCCAGATGTAGATGAGCGAGATCACACGGTTGTTTTGGCGAGGGTGGCAGCTGGGGGGTCCACACGTTCTTCCGGGGAGGGTCTTCAAGGACGAGAACCAATACGGTGCTTTATGCAACACCTAGGCAGTCGTGGTCTCTCTGGCGAGAGTGAGTCGAACTTGGTTCTTAAATCAATCTAACTTGGAGTGCGGTGTGACCACCGAGTAACGAGCTCGAGGAGGAGCTTTTCTCCTCCGTTACTAATTTCCTTATTGACGAGGACTGAACTCGGGGAAGGTCTTCTTCAATGGCGAGAATAATTTGAACTTGGTTCCTTACCAAGTTAACTTAGGAGTTCGGTGTGGCCACCGAGTAACGAGCTCGAGGAGGAGCTTTTCTCCTTCTTCTTTTCTTAATTCCTCAAGGACGAGGAATGCCCCTGGTGTTTTAAGGTGCACCAGGATATGAGGAGTCTCTCTGGCGAGAGTAAGTTGAACTTAACAAAGTTAACTTAAGGTTTGGTTTGATAACCAGGGACTTAGCTCGAGGATGAGCTTCTTTAAGAAGAAGCTCATCCTCGAGCTAAGTCCCTTAAGGTAGGTAGCCCTGCCTCTCTTGCAGGGTACTTCTTGGTCTGGCGAGCCAAGTACACTACCTCTCCAGTCTCGGTAGTTCGGTTTGATCCGAAGACTTCGTCACCTAGAGACTGACGTATACTACCTCGATTTTCCTCAGAGTTCCTCATTTATACCTCGTCACCCCACTGGGCGAGTGGTAAGGGGGAGAGGGGCTTGAGGACGGCCCCAGGAGAGTTCTTTTTCCAAACGGTTTTTCACACGAAGTCAAACATCGGCTCCTCGTTAGCCTTCGAGATTGGGAGAAACACGTCTCCAATTTCTTATTTGACGTGAAACTGGATCTCACTCTCCTGGAGAAGATCTTACATTTTGACCTTTAGGGTCTTTCATGGCATCGAGTTGTGCCACACTGCGGTTAAGCACTGAACCCGCCGATGCCTTCGACGGATGTCTTTGCGGTAACCGCCTTGTGACTGCACCAAGAGTAAACGGAGGGGGGAGGGTGAAGGGGCGATTCCCCTTCAACGCACGCCAATTCCACTCCCCCCCCCAAAAAAAAATAACCCGTATTTTTCAAATATTTCTATTATCTCCTTTTTTGCAACGAAGACACCCAAAACTAATTAATCTCAGTTTAATTTTAATATAAAAAACATATTTCCTATTCCGTAATAGTTAAAAGCCCTGCATTTTTATAATTTGAATATTAACACCTCTGCTGCTTCTCATTTCCCATATAATTAATTTATAAATATCTGATAACTTCTCTAAAAAATTCTTATGTCTGTATATATTTATAATCTCATATTCTTGAGAATGGGTTCCTACGCGAAACGTCAGTACCAATAAATTAATATATAATAATGAACTTCCTAAATTTAGCCTAATTATTTAGCCTAAAAATGCGTATACGCCTGGCAACGTGTATATAATATATATATATATATATATATATATATATATATATATATATATATATATACATGGCAGCAACTCATATGACTATATATATATATATATATATATATATATATATATATATATATATATATATATATATATATATATATATATATATATATTAGGTTGAGGAATAAGTTCTTGCGAGTTTTTTAATGTTGTGTTAATTTAAGTTTTGTTAACGTGTTTGTGCACATATTAAGAAACAATAATAAATAATGAGAGAAAGATTTGCAAAGCTAAGGCTACGTCTCTTGACAGCGTAGACTATTAGGCTTTTGCTTAGGCTACGTCTTGAAGTTGAGTAATAAGTCATTGCGGTTTATTTAAAAGTTGTGTTAATTTAATTTTTGTTCTGTACCCTCAAAGTGGAATGTCAAGTTAAAAGAAAGGCGCATTTTCGACACTTGTTATTCATTTTCGATCGAGACGGGAACAATGCAAAGGCAGCCAAAGCTCGTCGCAAAGTTTGTGCTATGTACAGAGAAAATGCCTTATCAGAAAGGATATCCCAATGGTGGTTTTCACGTTTCAAAAATGTTCATTTCAATTTTAATGACGAAGAACGTTCTGGTCGCCCCATTAGGTTGGATGAAGATCGATTGAACGGCTTCTTCATGAAAATCCTCGGCAATCGACTAGAGAATTAGCTGTAGAATTGGCGTGTGATCATAAAACTGTAGTGAATCACATTCATTCGATGGGGAAAGTTAAAAAACTCGGTGCATAGGTTCCGCACGCTGTGAGCGAATGTGAGAAAATTCAACGCTCCACGATTGCCGCAGGTTTGCTTGCTCGTCACAAGGCTATCGTGGATATAAGGACAGATTTCTTCACCGCATCATCAGTGATTTTTTATTGGCTTAACCCCAATAAAAAAACACTTCCGTGATTGAAGCAAGGACTTCATTCACGAAAGAAGATGCTGTGTGTGTGTGGTGGGATCGTGAAGGTATCATTCTTTATGAGCTCCTTGCGAACAACGAGATTGTCGATGCAGAACTCTACGTTCAACAAATGTATCAACTCGCTGAAGCTATTCGTTAAAAGCGACCTCATCGACGTTGTATAGTCCTTCTGCAACACAACAATGCTCTTCCTCACATTGCCAATATGACGAAAGACGCCATCCAAACGCTTAATTGGGGAATCCTGCCGCATCCTCCATATTCGCCAGACTTGGCTCCATCGGATTTCAATCTGTTCTGATCGCTCTCCAACAATTTGCGCGGCCTTTCGTTCAATACTGATGTGGAATTAAGAACTTGATTAGACGAATTCTTCGAGTCAAAATCCAGAGATTTTTATTGCAGAGGCATCGAAAAACTAGTTGAATTTTGGGAAGAAGTCGTAAATAACAACGGAGAATACATTATTGATTAAATTGCGTAATGTTATTAATTAAAAATGAAGTTTTTCAAAATTTTTACTGTTAATGAATAAATTTGATAAAACCGCAAGAACGTATTCCTCAATCCAATATATATATATATATATATATATATATATATATATATATATATATATATATATATATATATATATATATATATATATATATATAACGTGGTCTTATTGCTACCTGGATTACCATGTCCATACAAGAACCAGTTTGAGTAGGCTAGGCTTTCTCACGTCGATTATATTTTTAATATAAATGAATTATACTTCTATTTTATTTATTCTATTGCATTTTTATCGAGATCTTACCAACTTTAGTACATGTTGATGTATATCTCTCTCTCTCTCTCTCTCTCTCTCTCTCTCTCTCTCTCTCTCTCTCTCTCTCTCTCTCTCTCCTAAAAAGTTCTTTGGTTATTTAAACAACCGTAAGCCAATCCATCGCTCGAATGACCCTTTGGAGGGGGCATTAAATCACTCAGATGCAGAAAATGCTAACCTCCTGAACGACTACTTCTCTTCCCAGCCCACATATTCCTACTTGGGTGAAGAGCTGGACGAAATGGACTTCACTCAAGGAGAAATAGAAAAAAAATCACTGATCTAAAGACGAATAAGTAGTCCTCTGGCCCGGACGGGTTTCTACCTACTAAAGTGTTGAAAGTAGTGCACGATGAAGTGTAACGACATTTGAGCACAATCTTCAACATGTCAATCCGTACCGGATGCGTTCCTAGAAACTGACATGAAGCGGAAGTAACTCCTATCCTCAAAATCATGGAAAGCATCATGGTGGACAAAATGACGTCATATTTAGAGTCCCACTTGCGATTGAGGAGTTCCCAGAATGGGTTCTGAAGGCACCGGTGATACCTAACGAATCTTGTGGAATTCTTCCACTTCGTTTTTAGTGAACACGACAGGGATAAGGCGGTGGATGTTATCTACATACTTAGACTTTCAAAAAGCCTTCGACAATGTACCACACTGACGCCTCCTTCGGAAAGTGCGTGCGCTGGGTGTAGACGGAAATGTAGCAAGTCGGATAGAGAACTATTGACAGAAGTTGTCAATAGTGAATCTGTTGACCAGTTCAAGTCAAGACTAGATAAAGTCTTCCAAAATCACCGATTGGGGGTTTCGGTGGCCAATATGCATCACTTTGCATTTGTTCACGTTAAATAGCATTTGCCACGTGTCCGACCACTCGCCAATCTTCCGAAGATCATCTTGAAGGCGGGCCGTATTTCCTTCATTTGCGACGTTCATACCAACTTGGTATCATACGCAAATTTAGAAATCTTGGCAACCATGTCACCGTCCATGTCGTTGACGTAGATGATGAATAGTTGTGGTCTCAGGACAGAACCTTGAAGAACACCGCTAGTAAAGGGCACCCACTCAGAAGCCTGTCCATTCAACACTACCCGTTGCCGTCTGCCGTCTACCGTTTAGCCAGTTCTCTATCCAACTTGCTACATTTCCGTCTACGCCCAGCGCACGAACTTTCCGGAGGAGGTGGCGGTGTGGTGCATTGTCGAAGGCTTTTTGAAAGTCTAAGTATGTAGATAACATCTACCGCCTTATCCCGATCGTGCTCACTGAAGACGAAGTGGAAGAATTCCACAAGGTTCGTCAGGCATGACCGTTGCCTTCGGAAGACGTGCTGGGAAGTCCTCAGTAGCAGCTTTGACTCTAAATGCGACGTCATGTTGTCCACCATGATGCTTTCCATGAGTTTACCGACTATCGAAGTCAGACTGATAGGTCGGTAGTTTGACGGTTGGCTACGGTCTCCTTTCTTAAAGATGGAAGTAACCTCCGCTTCACGCCAGTCCCTAAGAACGCATTCCGTCCGGATTCACATGTTGAAGATTGCGTTTAGGTGTCGTGAAACTTGATCGCGCACTTCTTTCAACACTTTACGTAGAAACCCATCCGAGCCAGGTGACTTATTCGTCATTAAGTCAGTGACCTTCTTTTTTATTTCTCTTTCGGTGAAGTACATATCATCCAGCTTTTTCCCCGAGTAGGAATCAGTTGGCTGGGGGATGGAACCACACTCTTCAGTGAACACTGAAGAGAAGTAGTTGTTGATAAGGCTAGCATTTTCTGCATCTAAGTGCTTTAATGTCCCCTCCTCATTCCTCAAAGGGCCAATCGTTCGACGGATTGGTTTACGGCTGTTTACATTTCAAAAAAACTTTTGGGGATTCTCTTTACAGAGTCTCGCCACTTGGAGTTCCTCAGACCGCTTAACTGCCCTTATGCTGGACTTCACTCTCCTAGCTAGCCTTCGGTATTCGTCAAAGTCACCAGAGATCTTCGATTGCCGGTACACATTTCTCTTCTCACTAAGCCTTCGGCCGATTTCTCGATTAAACCACTTTGGTTTAACAGAAGACCGACGGAGGCATTTCAGAGGGATGAAACGCGAATGAAGACTCATGTATGTGGTTTTGAAACTGTTCCACGAGTCTTCAACAGCCTCGCACACTTCTAGCCTCGCGTCAGTCAGTCCAGCACGAAGGCCGGCAAAGTCTGCTCTTTTCAAATCAAGTTTCCTCGATTTACTAGTTGCAGGCCCTACCTTTGGCACTTTGACTACAAATCTAATTGTCGGTGGTCACTGCCACCGAGCTATTCGCCAATAGAGATGTCCTCAACGATGTCATCCTCAGAGGTGAAAACCAAGTCGAGGATATTGTCTCCTCTCGTTGGCCCTCTCACCCATTGAGTCAGGAACTCGTTGTTCGCGAACTCCAGGAGTAGTGCGTTCTCGCCATAAGGTTCTCTGTTTTCCCATCAACATGGTTATTGAAGTTACCCATGGTGATACACACTCTGTATTTTACAAGTTCGCCCAACAGCTGGTACAGACTCCTGTCCTGTTCTAAGAGTTAGGCAGGGGGTCTGTAAAGCACCAGGGTCCTTTATCTGACAGGACCTAACTCTAGGTCAACACCTAGTAGTTCATGGTCGGATACGATGTTGCATTCCGTCGAGTTAATAGTATCCTTGACAACAACATCACACCGCCACCCTCTCTGTCTGGCCTATCTTTCAGGAAGAGCTGGTAACCATGAATCGTGAATTCACCTTCAAAATCTCGGCTTGAGGTTTTTACCCACGACTCTGTTATGGCCACCATCTCAGGTTCTTATGTTGCTACGAGGCCACGGAGCTCAAGAAACTTATTCCTGATTGACCTGGCATTGAACAGAATAACTTTGAGGGAGTCCGCCAGTATAGGACTCCCTACGCTCTTCGGTTTCCCGGCTTCTTTTGTGTGGCAGAACGTCGTTCCAGGAGTGACACGGGCATACTGTCTTACGTCCGCATTCACTCTGGGTCGGACGCTCCTCTGCGTCCGCTCCACGACATCTTGGATTAAGTTACAGAGTACAGCCTTTCCCTTGAATAAAAGGTGCACTCCGTCCCTTTGGTAGAGGTCGTTTCGACCATAAAAGGTGCGGTAAGGGTCTAGAAAAAAGACCCCCTCCGCCACACAGAGGTCGGCCAGGGGCTGATTCAAGGTCAGTTCCTTGAGTGAGCTGTCCGGCTAGGACCTCTTCTTGGGAGCATCCCTACAACGACCCGCCTGCGAGTTTTCAATCCGCAGTCGACCACGGCTTCCATGACCGTGCTGAGAATTTTTTCACTGGGGCCTGCTTTGCCTCCTCGGAGGTAGAGGTCATTGCCACTCACCATCAGAGCAACGACTGAATTCTCGGAGATCTGAGATTTTTCAGCCTCTACCCTGATGTGGTGGTGTTCCCGTCCTGGCTGGCAGCATACCTTCACACTAGTGCGAAGGCGATCTGCGAACAGGGGCTGCAAACCTCATGCTTGAGAATCACCCAGAAGGGTAACTCTCGGACATTTCCATGCAAAGGTTTGAGGCTTTTCTTCCGGAAGCGAACTCTCGGTTCCCTCTTTCTTCTCCATCTTATTTATCTTGCTCTTCTTTTTCTTCTTCTTTTTCTTATTGATCTTTTCCTCCCTATCTTCCTTTGTTATATACTCTTCTGTTTCTACCTTTTCATCCTCTGCTTCTACTTTATCTTTTGTTTCAACTTTCTATTCTTCTGCTTCTACTTTATCTTCTGTTTCAACTTTCTCTTCTTCCTGTTTCTTTCCCTTCTTTTTCTTTTTCTTCGCTGGTTTATTCGTAGCATGCGGACCTAGCTCTGGGGGTAATACTGCTGATGCAGTGTTTACTCTAGGGCTTGAGATTAGCTCTGCTATACTGACCTCGAGCCTGCGAATCAGTCCGGCGTGTTCCAATTCCAGGCTGTTTATTTTCTCCTCCAACTTTCTAGACCTCTCATCGGAAGCCCTGCATGTTTCTTTTAACTCCTTAATTTGGCCGTTTAGAATGCAGTCGGTGCAGGAACTGGCCGGGTGGCATTTTGAATAACACCCCTCCTGAAAGTCCACGCACCACTTATCTATCTGGCATATTGCGCACGTGTATTTGAGTGCTCCTGGTCCTTTCTTGCCAGTCATTTTGAACACTTTGTGACAGTAGAAGCTTTGCGACCAATTAGTAAATAAAAACTGGGGGTGGCGATTTTGCCTCGCGTGAGTCGCTCCCGCCTATCATTTGGAGACTTTTCAGATCTTTCAGAAGGCACGCTCCATGTACTGCTGTTCGTCCGACCGAGTCGTCAAATCTCGAGGTGCCGTGGCTCTCAACCAAGCAGCACTAACTGTCCCCGAAGGGGGCATCGATTTCTCACCGGGTGAACAACGGAGCACGCCCCGTACTAAACTCCTACTAGTTCCCTTCATGACGGCCAAGATCTCGAAGCAGCGTTCAATGGATATCTTGCCACACCAAGAGACTCGACCAAAGGCTTTTTATTGGCCTGGCAACCAACCTAGGAACAAAAGGCCGTCTCCTTGGACCGATGCTACTAGAGGCACTCGTCAACAGTCACTGGGAATGGTCAATAATTACGCGCCAGGAAAGGGGTTAACGGGGCACTATCTTCATCCCATTTATCGTGCCCCAACGCCTAAAACACCTCTAGTATTAGTTTCTCGTAACCAGTGAGCGTCGATTGGCGTTGTTTATGGATATTCCAAAGCCTCTCTTTAGACGCATGAGGTTGCTGGCAGGTCCTTATATGTAGATAGAGGGGAAAAAGGTACGAGTGACACGATAGGAGTAGGCTTTTTTTGTTTTTTTTCTTTTTGTATAAGTGGAAGATATAGAATAAAAGTAAAAAAGTGAAGGATAGAGTAGAAAAAGAAAGGAACGACACACTTAGTCTGCAATCTCTTTTCCGACCAAATCGACAAGTGAAGCCCCACCATGGATACCCAGAAGAGAGGTACCCCCGGCGACATAGCTCGAAAAGTCAGAGGGAAAAACAAGCTCTGTTCCAGCGACAAGAGGGCGTCACCTCTCCCTCTACTTTCTCTCTCTCTCTCTCTGTCTCTCTCTGTCTCTCTTTCTCTCTCTCTCTCTCTCTCTCTCTCTCTCGAGAGAGAGAGAGAGAGAGAGAGAAAGAGAGAGAGAGAGAGAGAGAGAGAGGAGGTTGAAGTAAGATGAAAACAAACTTACAGCGAAAACGAAAGAAGGGCGGTAGGCTTAAGCCGAGCCGGAGAGAGAGAGAGAGAGAGAAGGGCGGTAGGCTTAATCCGAGCCTGAGTCACTGAGAGAGAGAGAGAGAGAGAGAGAGAGAGAGAGAGAGAAGCGCCTGAGTTTGTAGTTGCCAAGCGTAATCTCACGGGGAAATAATAATATAATTTTTACGTCACTAGACGTTAAACTATATTATACTTAATTGAAAAAAATAAAGTGTCTAGGGCACCAATTATAGCTATTGTGATTGGTTTAATGACAAAACTTGCCTAGATAGCAGCCATTAAACCTTGCTATATGAATTTAAAGATAAAAAATGACTTGAAAGAGAAAACGTGATGATGGATAACTATTTCAACCGGGAAGGTTTCAAAATCACTGATGCATAAATTTAACAAGATTTATTGAACAACAAATAATAGAATATAACTAATTTGAATTTGATAATACGGTTAATGAATATAATGTGTATTTATATATATTGAACATAGGGAAATGGCCGATAATTATAATGTTAAGAGGAATAAGCTATATAAGCTGGCTATTATTGTGAATAAGATATAAAATATGGGGGAATTATATAAAATATAGTATAGTATTGCAACGACGTTTTTGAAGTTATATATCAGGTTAACTGGAATTCAAATGAAGGAATTACACTTTGAATATTTTCAGAATATTTTTAGACCATTGTATACACTGATGATTAATTAGGGAGCTAATTCTTACTGGCCTTGATGGAACGCTGCTGCGATCAAAGTGATCGTTACAATGCGCTCCGTACTCGGGGAAACGGGAAAGTATATTCTGATTGCTTAATTTCGAATTGAGCTGTACAAAGGTTTTGATTGGTCGATAGTTGGGAGGGGTCGTACTTTTATATTGAGGTAACAGTATTGGTATCAAAGGTGGTACAAAAATGGATTTGGGTGAGATGCATAATTTGCTCAAACGGGAATTGCCAATTTCCTGTTTACGAACTTTGTAGGAGCTTGCAAAGATGTCCGCTGCTACAATAGGTAACAAGGTAGCAACTAGTGTGTATGGGAGTCTTTACGATGAGAATGACGACACACGAATGAGGAATATTTGTGTCCAATGTGGAACAGCTGAAAGCGTGTTAGTATTTGTGTTTGACTAAAGGAAGTGTTGCCAAAAATATGTAACTTAGCCACAATTTTTGGATGTAATTATTTATACAAAAATATATTGAAAATACAGATACATAAAAATTTGAGATTTTTGATTGATAAATTAATATAGGATTATTTGAGATGATTGATAATTTATACATAAGATTGAATAGAAATGGGAAAATAATTGGATATTTTAACATTGGATTTAGTAGGGAAAGTATGCAAATGTTTTATAGGAATGGCAGAGAGCATTGCTATACCACTCCCCCATAAGAAAGTTACCCCCACTTTTTTAAATTAAGACCCACTGTCTGAGTAACGCCAAGGCCTTCTGACGATGTGACTATAGCGTGTGACGACAGTGTCATTAGGTTGGCTGTGAGTGCGGGGACACGGATTCGCTGTGAGAGTGCCAGTAACGTTGAACGAGGCACTGGCACAAGAGAAGGTTGATGGAGCGAAGGTAATCCGCTTGTTGGTCCCTTCCGAAATGGCGCCAAGCAGGATGTGGGAGTCTTGAGTCCCGTTGTCCGCTGAAGGAGTGTCCAGTGGGGGAGAGATTTGCTCCTGACTGACCACTTCTGCTGATGAGAATTCCTGCAACAAAAGAGGATGAGGCAGCAAAACGGAAGGGGTTGGTTGAAAGGGTACGATTGGGTTTATTTGGGGGTATTACTGTACCATAGAGGGGTATAGTGGAAGGGGAAGTAGGAGGTGATAGTGGCTCTAGATGAACATTTTCGTTATAGGCGGGTTTGAGGCGGTCGATAGAAACAGTATCCTGCCTGGTGCCAAACTGTAGGACGAAGAATTTCGGCTTCCTAGAGATGACGAAAAAGGTCCGTCATAGACTGTTTACAATGAAGTGCGAGTTGAATCGCGATGGACGAAAACATGGGAGCATGTTGTCAGCTCCTTCGACACGAAGGTTTTATAATTAGCAGGCACTCGAGGGTCAGTTGGCTTAACTTCAGCCATCACCCGTACAAGATTATGTATGTATAAGAAGGATTAAAGAGAGATGGCAGAGGTTGGTCAGAGGAAGAAAAAAATTGACCGGGTAGACGAAGTTGAGTACCGTAAACTAATTCCGCTGCAGAGCAAGCCAGATCATCTTTAAAGGACGAGCGAATGCCAAGGAGAATCAAAGATTGTCCACCCAAGTGATGTTTGGATCGGTGGAACGCAAGCTTGCTTTGATGGTCCGATGCATACGTTCAACTGCAGAGTTTTTCTGGGGATTGTAGCTTGTGGTACGAAGGTGAAAGGAGCAAAGCACTGACATGAGTGCATCCCACTGATGGTATTGAAATTGGCTGCCACGATCAGTCATGATCGTTGAGGGTACACCAAAACGAGAACCCCATGCTGAGACGAAGGTTCGAGTAACAGTGGAAGCTCTGATATCTGAGATAGGAATCACCTCTGGCCAGCGAGTAAAACGATCTATCATTATGAGAATATAATTGCAACCACGGGAGTAAGGAAGAGGACCTGCTAGATCAACGTGAATGGCGTTAAAACGCGAAGAAGAAAGAGGAAAAGAGACCAGAGGAGCTTTTGTGTGGCGATGTACTTTGGCGCGCTGGCATGGCAGGCATGATCGAGTCCATTTTGCCACGTCGGCATTCCTACCTGGCCAAACAAAGCGTTGGGCAACGAACTTACGTGTAGCATTGACACCAGGATGAGAGAGACCATAAATTTGGTCGAAAATGTGCCGATGGTAAGCGAGAGGAGTGAGAGGACGGGGACAGTCAGGCAATGAATAGTCAACCAGGATGCGCCTGGAAGGACTGTCCAGCAAGTCGATCTAGTGATCGACGAGTTGAGAAGAATGACGCAGTATTTGCATGTCTTCATCTTGTTCCTGGGCGCAGTGTGGGAGAGTTGCGTCCCCAAAATCGATGAAATGCGAGAGAGTGCGTCTGGTACGACGTTTGAAGAACCATGAACGTAGCGAATATCGTTCGTCAACTGCAGGATAAACTCAAGTTGACGAGTGTCAACTGCAGTGTGTACTGACGAAGTACTACGAGACGAACAGGTGCCGACCAGAGGTTTATGTTTATTAAAAATGGTAAATTCACGCCATTCCAATTGATGGTGAAAGTGGCGGACAGCGAGATATATTCCGATGAGTTCTCGAGAAAACGTTGAATATTTCTTTGAGAGTCTGAAAGAGGGCGAGAGAAGAAATCAAGAGGTTGTCATTGGTCACCAATACTTGTTGCAAGGTTTCACCTACATGAGTTGAAGATTAATCTGAGGAGACACTGATGGGGGCTCCTGGAGAAGGATGAGCCAATACCACAGCGAGGGCAATAGCCTCTTTGGTGCGAGAGAATGAATCGCACACCTCAGTAAACCATTCAAGAGGAGAGTTCTTTTTGGTCTTTGGTCTTGGTGAGCATTGAATTGATAGGTCGCATGACCTGGGCACAGGTAGGAATGAATCTATGGTAGAAATTTACCATGCCACAGAAACGCCTAAGTTGCTTGCGTGATGTAGGACAAAAAAAGTTTCACATCACGATGACTTTATCTTCGAGTGGGCTAATCCCTGCACTCGAGACATAGTAACCCAAGACTGATAGTTGCGGAACACTAAAAATGCATTTGGAAGTGTTGAGTACGATACGGTACTCTTGAAGACGAGAAAAAACTTGGCGAAGGTGAGAAAGGTGTTCCTCCAACGAGGAAGGCGATATTAGGAGGTCATCGATGTAAGAAAATACGAAAGAAAGACCCCTAAGTACTTGATTCATAAAGCGCTGGAAAGTTTGACCAGAGTTACGCAACCCATATGGCATTTTGACCATTTCAAAAGAACCGAACGGAGTGGTGATGTTATTCTTTGCAACATCACCTGAGTGAATAGGGCTCTCGTTGAACGCAGGAACCAGATCCAGGCGAGAAAATATCGTACAGGCATGAAGAAAACAGGTGAAATCGGCTAAGTACGGCAAAGAATAGCGATCAGGAATTGTTACAGCATTAAGAGCTCTGTAATCCCCAAATGCTCTTAATTCCCTCGGCATGGATTTGGGCACAATGTGTAGTGGAGAAGCCCAAGTAAAAGAGGAAATCCTACAAATGCCAAGAACTGAAATTCATCACGCATAGCAGAGAGTTTATTTGGTGCTAGACGGCGTGTCCATAAGAATACAGGACCACCTGTTGTCTCGATCCGATGCACCACACTATGTTTAATGGGCCTCTCCTTCAAAGGTGGAAGTGTAAGCTCAGGAAACTCCTGAAGAAGGCACTGAAATGGTGGGTCGGAAGGTGGGAGACGAACAGAGAGGATAGAACTCTGAGAAGGCGAGTACAAACCCGAAACAGTTAAGAGAGTTTTGCAGTCGACAAGCTTTTGGTGACGAGAATTGACCAGGAGGGCGTGAGCCGAAAGAAAATCTAGGCCCAATATTGGACACTCTACCTCGGCTTTAGAAATTGGTAGGACATTGCAATCAGCTCCAGTGTCCACCAGGAATGAGAAGGCAGAAAGTGGGTCAAAAAATGCGAAAAGGAGGACCTGCCCGATGAAATGAAGTTTAAGCAGGGGATGTTAGTTTAAAGTTTATGATTGAGAGGCTGGAGTGAGAGGAATGCGAGAACTTGAAGGTTGGAATATTGAAATTTGAGGATTTGGAGAAAGTGGTTGAGTTGGGTGAAGTAAGAAAACTGGATAATTTGAGGATTGAAGATTTGATTAGGGATTTGGAGAGTTTGGGGATGAAAAGGGAAGATAGAGGAGTTTTGAGATGAAGATTGATGTGCGAGGAGTGGAGAGTTGAGATTTGGTGGAGGTGGAGTTACCGGTTGTAAATATGTGCAAGGCTGTTAACATTTTACGGCTTGTGCACCATATTTGTTATGATGTTATGATACCAGCATCATTAAGTTGGTTGAGAAGGAAAAGAAACGTTATGCTTCGGGAGACTAGTCGCAGTATGCGAAGGAGCATAACGGTAATTACAAGGCTGTGCACAGTGCACAGCGTTGTGACCGTATATTTGATGGCACCAGCATAAGCCCTGATTGTGTGGAAGATGATGAAGATAGGCGGGAGAAGATTGATAAATTTTCTGCACCTCACCTCTCGCATTAGATGCCCTCGTTGGTTTCTCTTCCGTGAACCTGAACTTGGCCTGCGCCTCTGATTGTCAACTCCATGCCTTCACTCGCTCCGTGATCTCCGTTGCAGTATTAACATCTGGATATCGGCCTCCACCCTCCTTATTGAGGCCTCGAGGTCCCTCGATAAAGATGATGGAACCTCTAAACGCTCGGCCCGGTCATCAGAGGAGCTCGTCGTATCCCTAACCTGAGATATTGATGGATTAAATAAATTATTAGTGTAGAGAAATGGCTACATTAAGCATCCCGGAGGAGTATAGGTACATTAAAGCTTCCCATGAGGAGAAGCGGGGGAGCGGTAGCCGGCGAATAGCCGTAACTGACTACCCTGTTTGATCTTCCCGCCGCTTTGGGCAGTTGGAGCTAACATCTGTTTTAAGGCGACCACATAAGGCCCTTAAACGACGCTCTAACGATCCAATTACCTACGAGACCCATAAACCCGTGGTTATGAAAAAAAGAAGCGGTGCTAGTCAAAAGGCACGCCAAGTAGCGGTGCGGTTGCGAGTCTCTAATTAGCGAGCCGACTTTGGCACCCCAGTGCCAACCTCTGCAATTCTCGCTCTCCTCAGATGCGAACTCACCATTCGCGTCCCCCCCGCCCCCTGTGGCCTGGTCACTTCCCCCTTTAGATGGGACGATGATCCGCCTATAAATAAGCCCCGAAAAGAAAGAGTAGGAATTAGAAGTCGATACGCAAGAAGAAGGATCAGCTCGTGAAGATCGATCTTTCAGCCAGACAAGAAGATTAGAAGTCGATACGAAAGAAGAAGGTTCAGTTCGTGAAAATCGATCCTTAAGCCATACAAGACTATTTCCGTAAGAAACGATAGGATCAGATTGAGAAAATCGATCCCCCCTTCCCGGGCTGTATTAACATAAATAGTCAATCTTTATATCGGTGCCATACCGAAGAATACTTTACAGAATGAGAAGAAGTCTGACTGAAGAAAAGTAAACCTGCTCACACTCGAGTGACTCTCACATCTCAAGCTCCGTAAGAGTGAGAGGAGAAGAACCCAGCCCCAACGAGCTCCCGTTCTTTAATTACCTTGAAGAATCAGACACCAAGAGGCGTCAAGCCATCCCTCCTCGACGAAATTAAACCATCAGCCACAACACTCCAAAGCGAGAGATAAGCCCTCCAGCGACATCCGGCAATCCCTAATACCTCCTGTCATGTAAGATAGAAAGAACTTTTATATTCATATTGCGATAGCAGAAGTTTAGTACGTCTCACGTTTTAAGGGGAGTAGAAGCCATTGTTCGTCAACCTCGGTCATATTTGCGTGTAGACGAGAGTACGTTAATTTAATGTTTAACGCTAATCAAATAGAGTCGCGATAAAAATACAAATCGGTAATTGGTGTGTTTACGTGTAGCCTATTTGTTTATTTTTGTCATAGCACGGATTGTGAGAGGCCTAGATGACAAGCGGTATAGTCCAGTTTACATTGAGACAAGGATAGAAATGTGTTAACTGTTTGTTTGTCATAGTTGAGTGTTTCTTATAAAATATATGTTTATTTTGGTATAAATCCTGTGTTTCTTCTTATCCTTACGTGTCGAAATAGCTCTTCCTTAAGAACAAAACAACCGAATTAGCACTCTTAGATCAAAGCCTACTTCATTAAAGAAGTAACTCACGTACCACAAGGAATAACACGACACAAAAGTGGTGTCAAAGAGTGGAGTGATCTGAAAAACTGGCATCCTGCTACAATTAGATATGTTAATGTTATTAGATGGGCCACTGCCCCATTGGACATAAGGGTTGTTATATAACTTGTCAGCGGCCGATGCGAGCTGCTCGATCGATAAATCCCCCTCATTAATAATAAAAGGCGTGATCCTCTCTGCCCCCCCCCCCTCATGAAGATCTCCCATCTCCTGAATGGATAGGAGCTTTCTCAAGTCGTCAACCTGGGACCTTCCGTACTTGGCATAAAATGCACCCCTGACGCGTTCCAGAATGCCCGCCTGCCCTTCATCTAGTAAAAGCTCTCTAAATTCTTTAAAAATACTCATGTGGAGGCACTGGACGATGGCAGCTATCTTCTCTTCTTTTGCCACATGCTGAGGCTTAAGGACGATAGGGTTTGCCGGATCGTACACGAGAAGAGAGATGTAGGCATAGGCGTGCCTCTGGATGAGTGGGTGATTGGGGGCAGGGGCTTCGCTAATTTGCTTGATTGGGCCGTTGCCTTAGGTCATCTGATGTTCTATGCTAGTTGGTACAGAGTTTGTATACATGTGTAGATGGATGGATGTGATTGATGTGCGTGTGTGTTTCGGAATGTGTAAAACTCAGTCACGCGAATGAACGTAAAATAGAAAATATCGGGAAAAGAAATATTATTCACTCGTTGTATATATATATATATATAGATATAATAAATTTAATTTAATAAGGATATTATTAATTCAATTAAGGATGTAATTGGAAACTTGGGATTCTAAACTAACACGTGTTGAGAGTCGAAGCTCTGGAAAAATGAATGACCAACTGACTCGGCTGGCTGGTTTGCTCGAAAAATATGAAACAATATGACGGTTGAAAATTTATATTTGATTTTATAATTCAGAATGAATGAACGTACGGAAGATAAGTAAACAAATTTTAGGCACCAATTTATAGATATAGGGCCATAGTGGTGTGAACCTATATAGATACCTCAAAACAAACCTATATGTATAAGTTTTTGAAGAGAGTTATTGAATTGTAACAAGGCTCAATCAGCTGAGCTTAAGGCGAAGTTAGGCTTAATGACTGACCACGAAATCGTTAAGGAATTTATGGAATACAACAAGGCTAGAACAAAATATATATTAATTTAGATTGACAAGAACAAAAAAAGAAACATAGTTGAAATATATTGATTGAATTGGAATTCAATTATACAACAATGAACGTGAGTTTAATACTGAATTTTCGTCGTGACTAAGCTTGGCGTAAGGTAGATATGTAACAAGGTAAATAGGTAATGGTAAATAGGTAACAAGGTAGCAACTAATGTGGATGGAAGTCTTTACGATGGGAATGACAGGGCAAGAATGAGGAATATTTGTGTTCAATGTAAAACAGATGAAAGCGTGTTAGTTTTGTGTTTAACTAAAGGTATAGCAGTGCCCTCTGGCATTCCTATAAAATATTACATGTATCAATATTCCATTGCATCAATTTAAATATTACCATTACCTAATATCATTTTAACGTAATGTACCTTGTACATATATATTAGCATACTTGCCCTTTTAAAAACAATTTAAAATTATCCATTTATTTTTCCATTTAATTTCTACAATTTCTATTAAATCTTATGTAAAATCTCAACTTAGTTATGTATAAGTAATCAATCCAAAATCTCAAATATTTTGTATAGATATTTTCAATATATCATTTGTAATATATAATTGCCATCTAAAAATCATGGCTAAGATACATTTTTTTTCGGCAACACTTACTTTAGTCAAACACACAAACTAACACGCTTTCAGCTCAACCACATTGAAAATGAATATTTCTCACTCGTCTCTCGCTATTCTCAGCATAAAGGTAGGTAATCATTCCTTCTCTATTTAGTCATTTAACTCCAAACAAATCATACTTAGTTTAATTCCTCGTCCTCTCACACTTATTCTCTGCAAACTGCCATATGATAGTAGGTCCTAATTCTGGTTACTTCTCTCATTGCAGATCACAATTTACAGTCCATCATAGTTACCATAGTTACCTTAGTTACTTTACCATACCTTACCTTACTTCACCTTATATTTCACTCTACTTTTCATTAATTTCGTACATTGCATTACGTTGTATTCCTTAACAATTCTCAATTTAATTATATCATTCATCCGTATAATTGTAATAACCGCTCACTAGTTATTTCCTAATTCAATTATCTCATTGTGCATTCATTGATTTTATAAATATATTTATTTTGTTTATCGTCCGTTTTCTTACAAACCTAGCGCCCCGAAGTTTTCTAAATTCAGTTCACGTCAGTTGTTAGGCCTAAATATTAGCAGACGACTATTTCATCCAATTCAACAAATTTATGGTAATGGTTTTCAAATAGCTATCTAGGCTGATTTATTAACTAAAATAAATCCCACTAATAACTAAATACCATAAAACGATGCCGAAAATTTAATAATCTCCCATCAATCAATAAATAACTTCAAACGTTAAAATAATTTTCGAACTCCGCGCATCATTTCTCTGCAATCATCGTTAGAACAGCATTTTGATTCACGTGTTCATTTTTAATATCACGCATTATCTTTAGCATGCTTCTTTCAATTGTCATAATTCATACCATTTTAATTTGACACTATCCCCTATATACAATGAGTGGGCAATTTCCTTTATTTCTCATAATTATTTTTCATTTCTTCACATTCCTGTGCTCGAGAATAATTTATACACACACACACGTGTACACAACCACAACTACTTCACTCACATCAACACATTCACTCAACCAGCACAAGTAAACATAAAACATAGTGACTATGATGGAACAAACCCAACAAATAAGGACATCTGTTAGCGGCCAACCTTATCATCGTAACCAACCGACTGCCTCGAATCCCCAGTCCACGCGCAGGCAGCCACATACGTATCTCTCACTTCCCGTATATAATCCTGCCACCCTTGCTTTTTAATTTTCAAGTGGTGACCTCTAGTCCGATTTCCATCATCTAACTCAAAAAACTTGCTGAAATCCAATTTATCCATCCCAGAAATGATTTTAAAAAGCTCAATCATATCTCCCCTCACACATCTTCTTTCAAATGAGAACATATTTAGTACCCTCAGTCTATCTTCATATTCAAGGTGCTTCAGAGAAAGTATTATTTTTGTGCCCTCCTTTGTACTGACTCTAACAGGTTGATATCATTTCTAAAATGTGGTGACCATGCTTGTATACAGTATTCTAAATGTGGCCTTACATAAGAGTTGTATAGTTTAAGGATAACCTCCTTACTCTTGTATATAACATTCCTTTTAATGTATCTTAGTGCCCTATTTGCTCTATTGTTTGCCTCAATACACTGCTTTGAAAACTTCAGTGACCTATCTACTACTACTTCTAAGTCCTTCTCATCTTCAACTGAATTAAGCCAATGCCAATCCATCTCGTAGCTTAATTCACTATTATCTATTCCCATGTTAATAACTTTGCATTTATTAAGGTTAAAAGTAATCTGCCACTTCTGAGCCCAAGCCATTAACTTATTTAAGTCGCCCTGCACTTTAAAGCTAGTCTCAACTTCTTTGACTACAGCTCC
The DNA here is from genome assembly GCA_963969495.1 of Ceratothoa steindachneri. Lineage (NCBI taxonomy): Eukaryota > Metazoa > Arthropoda > Malacostraca > Isopoda > Cymothoidae > Ceratothoa > Ceratothoa steindachneri. The sequence goes on along the minus strand of OZ018318.1, from coordinate 138,238,276 downwards.
TAGTTTAGTGTCATCAGAAAAAATTGACACTTTGCTATTTACATCATCCCCTCCCCATAGAAACATTTGAACCCATTATGTGTGTTTTAATATCCTTGCCTACTCGGATTCTGAGAGTAGGTAAGACATCTCAATCCACCTATCTCTGAAGCATCCCCTTTAGCCTGTATACCTTCTACTCCTCTGTGCTGACTTTCCTTCACTGCCCCACCCTGAACCTCGAAATTTCCCTGACCACTATCAGAACTTAGTTTCTGCTCGCAAGGACCCAATAACACTATCCAATTCTTGCCACAGAATCTCAACCCCATCCCGGCTCAGATGGAGCCCACCCATCGCATTCAATCCCTTATTCCTCCAAAAGCCTTTCCATATATCTACAAACACTATTCACGACTCTTCACACAGGCCTTTCACTTTTAATGTAATATTTTCATTTTTATAAGTAACTTCATTTTTAATGTTGAAAAGGAAAAGCTGACAATTCTTATTATATTTTTTCCAGAATCTGCACATCTGAAATATGTCTGCATAAATCAGGAGCACAAAAAAAGAAAGAAAAAAGAAACGTGATGACAATGAAAGAAGAGGATTACAGACACTCTTTCAAGTAGGTATGAAAAGAAAACAAGATAATGTGGAAACCTATACGGATGCAAATTTGGAAGAAGGAAAAAGTGTAGGTGGCAGTCGTGAACAAGAGAGCCTATATGGAAATGAGATAGAAGCTAATAAAGAAACAAATTCGGGGGCATGAACAAATACGATGGACATAGATATTAATTCAGAACCTGGACCTAGTGAAGCAGATAATAATGTAGATTCCAAAAATCAGGCAGTCAGTGCAACAAAAATTCCTAAAACAAGTAGTGAATCAATGAAAGTAGTTCAAGATTAATTTTTAAAAATTAGCACTGTGTTTGTCGGGCATGACATTAGATTCCTCACACGATAATTTCCTTCTCAATCAGACAAAGAGAATTATGTTACCAGAGGTCATATTGACTTTCCTTTAACATTGCCTAAAGATGGTAACAATTAAACATTTCCAGAAGGTATACTGAAGTTCAGAAACACTAATGCAGAACAACATACCCGAGACTGACTTGTCTGGAGTCAGCATAGGAGTCACCATTATAGTATATGGTTATTCATGGGATTTAATTCTGTTAATAAATCAGCCTAAATAGCGTTTCGAAAACCATAACCATAAATTTGTTGATCGAAGTTGTCGGCTGATAGTTTTTAGGCCTAAGACGACAGAGAAATCAATTTTGAAATAATATATGAACTGGGTTTTGAGAAAAACAATTAAACAAATATAAATATATTCATAGAATCAACGAATGTGCAATGATATAAGTAGATTAGGTATACAATGTAAGATAGTGCAACATATGATTTACAGTAACAAGATGCGAAGAGAATTGAAGTATGTGAAATAATTATGAAATAATATGGTGGAATAATATGGTGAAATAATATGGTGACTATGATGGACTGTAAATTAGGGGCTGCAATATGAGAAGTAAATATAATTAGGACCTACTCTCGTATGGTCGTTTGCAAAGAATTGTGAGAAAAAGTGGAATTAAACTAAGTATGATTTGTTTGGAGGTAAATGACTAATTGTAGAAGGAATGATTACCGACCTTTATACGGAGAGTGCTGAGAGTCGACTGAGAAGGAATAGTGTGCTATTTGGTCGAGCTGAAAGCGTGTGTTTGTTTGTTTGTGTGAAATTTTAAGAGATTTTGTTTGGAACAGTCGTACGTTAAATAAATTGACAAGTAAAATAAATGAATTAATTAATTATTAAGTTGTACAAAAAATGATTTAATTTACAAAAGTTAAGTAAAATAATTGAAAGATTAAATTGAAAAGTTAAGTAAAATAATTGCATGTGAATTTTACATAATAATTGATGTATATATATATATATATATATATATATATATATATATATATATATATATATATATATATATATTTAAGTTTCCAAGAGGTTTTTATTATAGGAATGCCCAGAGGCGTTGCTATACTATATTGTTTTCCGTGCCGGCTATTTTGGAATAGTGTTTGCTGCAGGCTGAGTACTACATCCAAATCTGCATTTGCTACAGCTGAAGGCTGGCCAGCCAGTGTTAAGTAGCGGAAATTATGTAACACGGTTCCCGAGCATAAAAAGAGTAATAAGCATAGGAAATGCTATCTAGCTTGACGTGAATTAGAAAGACGTCTGTCATTGCAAGAAGGTATTGAGAATCTTCTAGAAGCATCAATTATAGTGGAATTGGAAAAATGGTACCTTTTGAAACGAATTATTGATGTTACCGTATTCTTAGGAGAACGTGGCCTTGCTTTCCAAGGTTCTTCGCAACGCATTGGTGACTCAAATAACGGAAACCTTTTAGGTCTGATAGAGTTGCTTTCCCACTGGGACCCCATTCTAAAGGAACATGTGCAAAAGGTAGAAGAGTCGCAGAAAAAAGGCGAAAGACTGCAAGTACATTACCTCTCTAATGAGTCCCAAAATGAATTCATTGGAGAATGTTCTGATCTTGTTAAGCAGCACGTTTTGGGCGAAAGGCAGTCTTCAAAGTACTATGCAATAATAGTTGATTCCACACCAGATTCATCTTATGTTGAGCAAACAACATTACTTTTGCGGTACCTAGTTCGCCATGAATCAAGATTTGAAATTGTGGAAGGATTTCTGAAATTTGTAGATTGTAGTGACAAAATAGGATCTGAAATTGCTCAAATTATTACTGAAACATTGGAAAACCATGTTATTCCATTTGTTGATTGTAGGGCACAAGGTTATGACAATGCGGCAAACATGCCAGGCATATACAATGGTGAGAAAGCAATAATAAAAGAACAATGCCCTACTGCTATGTTCTCTCCTTGTGGTTGCCACACACTTAATTTATGTGGTAAGGATGCTGCTGAATGTATTTCAGAAGCAATCATCTACTTCGGAACTATACAAACAATATACACCTTATTCATTTGCAGTCCCAAAAGGTAGGAAATATTGGCAAAGCGTATTGGTTGTTCGCTTCATGGCATATCTGTCACCAGATGGTTAGCTCAAGTTGAGAGTGTAAATCAATCTGTAGCTCACCTTCCAGGGGTTAATTTGGCTTTGGAAGAGCTGCTAGAGCTGAATCTCACTCCCCAAACCAGGAACGAAATCCATGGAGCTATATATTATGTCAGTTCTTTCAACTGCATCATAATGTCAGTCGTGTGGCACAGAATAGTGGCCCCTATTGATTTTTACAACAAAGTCATTCAAGCTAGTGATGCGACTTTAGATATGGAAGTTGCAAATATAGAAAGCTTGCTTGCACAACTAGTGTCAGATTTCTGACACCTTCAGCTTTCTTCGGAACTACCAAAATATGTCAGAAGAGGAATTGAAGCGCGAAACAGCTAAACCGGCGAAGAAGTATTCTAAAGACATCAGCAGTGAAGACCTTGTGCAGGAAATGAATCACATATCAATGGTTCACAATGCCAATTTTGGTAGAAAACAGTTGGGTGCATTGGAACTGTTAAATGCTTTGGCATAGTACAGATTAGAAAGTATATTTCCCAACCTCAGTTTCAGCTTGAGGATGTTCCCGTCAGCACCAGCCACAGTAGCATTAGCAGAAAGGAGCTTCAGCTAGCCTAACCTCATCAAAATTATCGCAGGTCCACCATGGGTCAGGGTCACCTGAACAACCTGGCTAGGCTCAGTATTGAGTCTGACATTGCAAAACATATAGACTTTGACACTGTAATTCGTAGTTTTGCCAAGAAAAAGGAACGCAAGGCAACCCTGTTTTAATAAATTTAGTCTATTTACTAAGTTTACTATCATTTATATATTTTCTGTAGAGGGTAGCCTTCATGAAAAAGTGAGCATTCAGGTGATGAATGATTTAGGTATATTTGTAAATAACACCATGTAACACAACTTTTGTTACAGAGCAGAAAATAAGTGATTATAAATGGGTTATAGGCACTGATTACAAATTTGTCTTTAGAATTTGCATATCAATGCTAGTTTTTGTGTAATTTGAACTTTCCTTTTCAAGCCATTTCACACTTTTGCTCAATATTGTACCAATATGCAATTTTTAATATATTTAATATATATATATATATATATATATATATATATATATATATATATATATATATATATATATATATATATATATATTTAATATATATTAACACTTTTAATATATATAAAGTAGACTTATTTGTGATAACCTTTCTGCTAATGGTAACTGGTAAAGAAGATAACATGTTTATCAAAATTTTGCTCTGATAAGAACCTTATGATAAGGATCACACATTATGTATCGTTTGCTTGCTCAAGTTAGTATTTGAAATCTTGTAATGGCTTCAAGTTCTAGAAGCGGATGTATAAACAGCCCCAACATATTTTGTTATGTTTGTGGGAAATTCACACTAGTGGCATAGCGGAGAAAAATAGAAACAGCAGTAACGATGAAGCAAGCCTACAGATACTACTTTGGATGCAAAGTAGGGGACCAGGATAATGATTGGGCCACGAATATTTGTTGCACGCAGTGTAACACAATGTTGACAGCTTGGTTAAATGGGAAGAGGAAGGCAATGCTATTTGCTGTTCCCATGATATGGCGTGAGCCGTCAAATCACTTTGATGATTGTTATTTCTGCCTAACAAATGTGGCTGGATTTTCAAAGAAAACCAAATCTCAAATTATTTATCCAAATTGCCCATCACTTCTTCTTGGGTTACAGTTGGGATACACAAAGTACATGTGTTTTTTAATGTATATGGCAGAGCAGGAATGATAAAAAACACTATAAAAAGCGAGAATGGCCAGCCAGAGAAGAGCACATTGTTGGCAAACATAATGTTAAGCATGATGCTCTAGTAGATCCCCAAAAGGTTCATCTTCCACCCCTTCATAAATAGGAGCTGGAGTTTTTACTTGACCACAAATTCGCAGAGTTGTTTCTGATGATTCCTTCAGTTTGTCTCAATGAAAAGGAACGCAAAGCATGGACATCCTTTGTGGAAGTCCCTGAAATCTTTCTCGGCAATTTTAAATCTCCAAATTACCCATAAATAGTAAACAATATGCTGTAAGTCTATGAAAAGATGAGATGTAGAATGTCACTTAAAAATGCATTTTCTGCATTATCATGTCGATTTTTTTTCCTGAAAATCTGCGAGCGGTTAGTGATGAACATGGTGAACGTCTTCATCAAAACGAGAAGGCTACAGCAAAGATTTTTAAACTTTAAGTGCATAACAAACTTAATCAATACAATAAAATCTTCATAACTTGGGAGGGAGGGGGGATAACTTCGCTAGTTATGTTCACTGTCTGTCCTAAGCCAGAATAAAGAAGGAAGGTCCCCTACTTTTAAAATATCTTTGCCTTAAAATTAATAAATTACAAAATAAAAAGATTTTTTGATTTATTAGTCGGAACAAATAGCGAACGGACGGGTGGGGTGGAAGAGCCATTACACAAAATCTAGACGTGATAGAGAATTTGGGTTTTCGAATTCGGATTCAGCGCCCTCGAACTAATTAGAAAAACTTATTCACATGTCTGTAAAAAACAAAAAGTTAAACAAAATTTCCTAGTGTAATTAATGATGTGGACATGCATTAAGTGTGAATTGTGATTAAGATGTACATTTATGTATATGACTACTATTAGTTAGTATATAAGTAGGCTTACTAAAAATCAGTGGTGGGCACGTCAGTAAATTTCGCTGGTCCATCATTCGTCATTCGCCAGCGGCCGGCCTGCCAGTCCGTCATTATTTCAGGCCAGCCCAATCCGCCAGTCTTCAGTCCATCACTCCGTCATCGCTAAATTACAGTTCATCACCGCTATTTTAGGACCGTCAGGGTTACAGCACACAATTTCATTCATTTAGAAAAGTTTGGACCACTTTACACACACAAAATATAAATTGTTATACTATTACTGCCTCTCCTCCTCAAACTGCCCCTTGTAGCTAGGGTACCCTAACAGGGACATGTTCCCCTTGAGGAACACCAGCTTCTGGAAGCTGGCGCTGGCCAGGACGGCCCCCTTTGGCCTGAGAATGTCGCTGGCTGTGGAGAACATCCTCTCCACGACAGCGGAGCTAGCAAGTGGGGTGTTGTACTTGATGAACAAGTCTACCCACGCCTCCCTATGCTCCTTGGGGAAGAGGGCCTAGGAGAGGGCTTCATTACTTACATTTCACAGTTCTGGAGGTAGCCTTTGAGTTCCCTGATGGCCTTGGTGTTGTCCTGGTACCCAACGTCAACTGTCTCCTCCACCTCATTAGACTCTTCCAGGGTCTGTGTGTCACGCAGAGACTCTGCACCAAGCGACATACTGGCGTCACTGTGCTGGCTCTGGTCCATTTCATTGTCTCTGTCACTCACAGGTGTGCTGGCTCTGAAGCTCACGCTACTTAGCATACTATCAGGTCTATCACTATCAGTAGACACACCCCTGCTCCTGTCTCTGCTAAGATATAGTCCATGATCTGTAAAAGTCGATAAATGCGATGAAAAACAATGTTACTTCACTTGATCAAACGCGGGTTGGAATGCTAAAGACCTGTCCACACTACAGAAGTTTCTTTTGTAACAAGTTAAAACTTTTGAAACAAGTTATAACTGCACCGCAGAGGTGGAGAGATTGCGACAGACAACCTATCATTACGAAAGCCAGCAGGCTACTGATATGACGCAGCAGGGTTGCCAGATTTTTTCAGCAAAAGTAGCAGATTTCGATAAAAGAGAGCCCAATATTTATTGGGGCGGGGCGACACGTCGTTATTTTGCCTAGGGCGCCAAAATAACGACGTGGCGTCCCGCGCTCATCAATAAGTTATTGCACAAAATATAATGTTTAAGCCAGTGCAAACAGAATTAGATAAAAATAGGGTATACAAAAACAAACCAGCTACACATGAACAAAATTCAACAAAGTTTTACAGTACACATGAACAAATTCAACTCCACTTTAGATGCAACAAAATGCGCCAACGCGCTAATGTGTGCCGCAACACATTATTTGCCGAAGGTCGTCTTTGCTTTTCGGGTAAGTAACGGTTCGGGTGACGGCCGAAAACCGCTTCCGTAAGCGCTTATTCCGTCAGTGTTTCAAAGTTTCCGTCAGTCGTCAGTCCGCCAGCGAAACGGGAGTCCGTCAGTGACGGACTGACGGACCTTCCGTCGGTACTGACGGACTGCTCACACTGCTAAAAATTCAAAATGGCAAATTTGATTTCAATTTTTTTCCATTATTATGTATGAAATGCTTGTACATTTTTATGTTGATTATTAAGCCAAGAAGTAAAAGCAGGGAGTTTTTGCTAAATTCTTGTCCTTGTAATACTGGTATTAGGGTTAAAGAATTATTAAATTTCTTTTGCTAGTGAGAATTGCTGTACTATTAATGTTAAATTTAATATATAGTTGTGAAATTCACAAAGAAACTGTGCTATGTGTTTGCTGTGAGATCAGCCTGAGACATTTTGAAATTGACTAATAACATTGGTAAATGGTTATAATATAAAACTATAATAAATAAAGCATATCATTTTCTAGTTATAGTATTGAAAAACTGATGAAGCTCTTAATCATTTATAATTTATAAGGAGAGGGACAAATAAGTCTCACACCAGCACATTTTTTCCCTCTCGAGAGCCCTGAATGGGAGATAAGACTCCTACTTCTCTCTTAACGCATCTGTAGAACCTTATCAGGGTAAAAGGTGCTCAAACCGAACTTTTTAGCCCTCTCCTCACTGAGATTTTCATGAGAGGAATCCCAGAGGGAATCAGGCCACTGATCCTAGGCTCGAGCTCCACGAGCATTGAGGAAATTGCTATTAGCCGAAGACAAATTATACACGAGTCCTTATGTGAATTGGGGCAACGGCCCAACTCAAGGCCCATTTAACAATAATCTTTCTATTTCTCAGGTTCGGGGAACGGCTAGCTTCTCAGGCGACGGTCGGAGCGTTCAAGGGTTCCATCTTCTCTATAAAGGGACATTGAAGCTTCAATAGGGAGGATGGAAGCCGGCATCCAGTGACTAAAGCTGCATCGGGAATCACAGAGCGAGTATGGACACGGGTTTGACGATCGAAGGCACAGGTCCCGCTCTGGTTCACAAAGGAGAAACCAACGAGGGCATCTCGATGCAAAAGGTAAGAGGCAGCAAAATTTTCAACCTCATTCTTCCGCCTATTCATGCAACTTTCCACAGCTCAGGGTATATGATGGTATCATCAAAGGTACGGGCACAACGCTGTACACTGTACACAGCCTTGTAGCCACCGTTATGCTTCTTCACATACGCGCCAAGTAGTCTCCCCGGTTATAAAGTTTCCTTTTTCTCTCATTCAACTCAGTGGTGCTGGTACCACAACAAATATGGTGCGCATGCTCTAAAATGCTTGCAACCATGCACATATTTGGAACCAGTGCCTTCTTCTAACCTCAACCCTCCAGTTTTCTCACTTCACCCAACTCAACCACTTTCTACAAATCGTAAAATTTCAATTTCCCAACCTTCAAATTATCGCATTCCTTTCACTCCAGCCTCACAATCACATCCTTTAAACTAACAACACAAGGTATAAACGATAAACGGGTCAACCTCTACCACCTAAACCTCACTTCACTCATTCAGGTAGGTCCTCACTTTTGCATTTTGACCGACACTCAATCCTCACTTCATATCGTACCAATTCATTCAGCACTAATACAGCTTCAATGGCAACATGCCATGATTACATTTAGCACTCGTACCGTGTTATGGCAACACGCGACCGAATCATAAGTATTCAAACAATGCTATGGCAACACGCCACAAATCCATTCAGCACTCATACAGTGGTATGGTAGCACACCATCAATCTATTCAGCACTCACACAAACTATTGCGACATGCCATTACGTCACACACACACACACACACACACCCACAGAGCTATGACAACAAGCCATCAGTTCTCTCGCATTCACATAGTGCTATGGCAACACGCTATTAAACCCGGTTATACCAAAAATGTTCATCTAGAACCACTATCACCTCATTCTCCTCCTACTATAGTCCTTTATGGTACAGTAATCCCCCAAAACAACCTCATCCCCACCCTTGTAACCACCTCTGGTACTCCAACTCCACCTTCCGTTTTGCTGACTCCTCTTTTGTTGCAGGAGCCCTCGTCGGCAGAAGTAGCCAGTCAGGAGCAAATCTCTCCCCCATTGGTCACTCCGTCAGCGGACAACGGGACACAAGACTCCCACATCCCGCTTAACGTCATCTCGGAGGGAACCAACAAGCAGATCACCTTCGCTCCATCAACCTTCTCTCGTGTCGGTGCCTCGCCCAACGCTACTAGCAGTGCACAGCGAATCTGTGCCCGGGTAGCCTAACCAATGGCACTGTCACACGCTCCGGTCGCGTTGTCAGGAAGCCCCAGCGTTACTCTGATAGCGGGTCTTAAATAAAAAGGGGTGGGTAATTTTCTTAAGGGGGGAGTGTTATAGCAATGCCCTCTGACATTCCTATAAAATATTACATGTATCAATATTCCATTGCATCAATTTAAATATTACCATTACCTAATATCATTTTAACGTAATGTACCTTGTGCATAAATATTAGCATACTTGCCTTTTTAAATTCAATTTAAAATTATCCATTTCTTTTCCAATTTAATTTTTATAATTGAATTAAATCTTATGTAAAATCTCAACTTAGTTATGTATAAGTAATCAATCCAAAATCTCAAATATTTTGTATATGTATTTTCAATATATCATTTGTAATATATAATTGCCATCCAAAAATCATCGCTAAGATACATTTTTTTCGGCAACACTTACTTTAGTCAAACACACAAACTAACACGCTTTCAGCTCAACCACAATGAACACGAATAATCCTCAATCGTCCCTCGCTATTCTCAGCATAAAGGTCGGTAATTATTCCTTCTTTATTTAGCCATTTAACTCCAAACAAATCATACTTAGTTTAATTCCTCGTCCTCTTATACTTATTCTCTGCAAACTGCCATATGATAGTAGGTCCTAATTCTGGTTACTTCTCTCATTGCAGATCACAATTTACAGTCCATCATAGTTACCATAGTTACCTTAGTTACTTTACCATACCTTACCTTACTTCACCTTATATTTCACTCTACTTTTCATTAATTTCGTACATTGCATTACGTTGTATTCCTTAACAATTCTCAATTTAATTATATCATTCATCCGTATAATTGTAATAACCGCTCACTAGTTATTTCCTAATTCAATTATCTCATTGTGCATTCATTGATTTTATAAATATATTTATTTTGTTTATCGTCCGTTTTCTTACAAACCTAGCGCCCCGAAGTTTTCTAAATTCAGTTCACGTCAGTTGTTAGGCCTAAATATTAGCAGACGACTATTTCATCCAATTCAACAAATTTATGGTAATGGTTTTCAAATAGCTATCTAGGCTGATTTATTAACTAAAATCAATCCCATTAATAACCAAATACCATAGAGGAAGTGTTGCCAAAAAAAAATGTATCTTAGCCACGATTTTTGGATGTAATTATTTATACAAAAATATATTGAAAATACATATACATAAAATTTTTAGATTTTTGATTGATAAATTAATATAGGATTATTTGAGATGTGTAATATAGTGACAAAAGGCCTAAAGAAACAACTAACTATCTAAGGTGAGGTCGGACAGGTGGTTTGAACTCAAAGTCAGTTACAAGCAAAGAGTCTCATTAAAAGGTTGTGCCCGATGTGCTCCGGTCTAAGTTATAATGCTCAAGATAATATATGTGCCTTTGTACCGTAAGCCATACTTAATCTGATCTACACTACCTTTAACTATACTTATTTAACCTATACTATTATTTCCTTTATTTCCATTCCGTTTACCCTTTATATGGTTATTACCAGTGTTGATTATACTAAGATAAACAGGTTAGTACAAATATTATATGTTTTGGGTTTTATAGTGTGCTCTATTATAAGTGTGTTGCCTTATTAGGGTCTACGGGGAACCCCTATATCTAGCTATATATAGCTTAATATCGGTAAGTGTGACTGTCTCTATGAAAGACCTGGACTAAGCCTATTAATAATATAATCTACAGTCACTACCTACAGATATTATAATTGGCGACGAGGATAGGATTGATTTGGCATTCACATACACACACTGCTTAAACCTTTTTATCCTAAAAAAAGGGGCAAGGAAACTTAACTAAATTATAACCTAACGAAGTTACTAAAGTATGATAACTTGTTTATTTACCTAAATTTACCCATACATCGTACCAACAATTACTATAAAAATTTAAGCAACATTTATACCAAACGTGTTGACAGTTAATATTGTAGATGGAGGGGAGTAGGAAAAGGGGCGAATAAAAAATAATAGCGTAGGCGAGTTGCAAACAGCTTCCCGCGTCGCTGGACCACTGTTAGCCAGCGACGAATCCACTCGGCTATCCTGAGTCTAAAAAAATACTCATATAAACGAAGCTTTTAAGCCACTCGCCCGCACTTCTCGTACGCTATACAACCCCCCCCCCCCCTCCTAGAAGCGGAGCGTATTTTGAAGAAATGAAGAAAAGAACCCGTTTTGAAATGTTATCCAAGGGTTAATGCTCTCCCTCTGGGTCTGCGCACCATTGTAATTAAAGGGAGGTAGGAAAAGGGGAAAAGAAAAAATAATAGCGTAGGCGAGTTGCCAAAAGCTTCCCGCATCACTGGACCACTGTTAGCCAGTGGCGAATCCATTCTGCCATTCTGAGTCTCAAAAATACTCATTCAAACGAAGCTTTTAAGCCGCTCGCCTGCACTTCTCTTACGCTATAATACAACTACCAGAAAGTTGACCATTTTCTGGGATTGTTTATTTTTTTCTGCTCTCTTATTCCTATGAATAATCGTCATGTCACAAATTGGTTCGTTTGATGACAGTGTCGAATATTTTGACACGTATGCAAGCAGGGTACAACTTTTCTTTGTTGCAAACAGTATCGCGGATACAAAGAAAGTAGCTACATTTTTTAATATTGCAGCAGCCAAGATTTACGGTCTAGCTAAAAGCCTGTTGTCCCCAGTTGACCCTGCTACTGTCGCATATAATGAACTTGTTAAGGGTCTGAAAGATCATTTCAAACCTAAGTCTATTCTAATTTATGAGTGGTACAAATTCTACTCAAGGCAGTAGAAGTCAGGTAAGACAGTGGCTGACTTCGTTGCTGGTAGCAAGGCACGGGCACACACATGTGAATTTGGTGATCAGCTGCCAGACATGTTGCGGGATAGAATTGTAATGGGACTCGCCAGCGAAACAACACAACACATACTACTGGCAGAGTCTGATCTAACCTTCAAGCGAACAGTAGAAATAGCTACTGCCAGAGAGGTGTCCCACAGAGATGTGCAGACAATGGGTCATCAACGTATTCATCAGGTGTCTAGGTCAAGTAAACAAGCATTAAAATCTACTCGACTTAGCACGCTACAATGTACTAAAGCAGGGCAATCTAAGCCTACAAGCCCTAACAAGAGCAAGACTAAAACTGCTTGTTCTGGCTGTAGACAACGCCATTGGCGCAATGAATGTCCTTATAAGGATAGGGAATGTTTTCTCTGTAAGAAAAAAAGGCCACTTGAGGAAGATGCCTTTCCAAGCTAAGAAACAACACCCAGGTTAACACTCTTTCCTCACCTACTGTTGTTCGCTCAACTACTTCTCCCTCATCTGATACTACATGCGAAAGCTATGATTATGTGTTTTATATACATAATGAAAGAGCGAAACCTATTACGAAGGATGTTCTTATCAACAAGATCTTATTAGAGATGGAGGTTGATACTGGCATGGCTAGATCTCTCATCTCGCAGCAAACTTTTGAGAAAGTTTGGCCACATAACTCTAGCCGTCCTAAACTAAAGCGCTCATCAGTGAACCTCAAAGTCTACGGTGGTTCGCCGTTACAAGTCGCAGGGAAGATGACCGTGGCAATCAGTATTCCATCCAGCTGAGAACCACCCAATGAAGTTTCCCTGGTGGTTACCGAAGACCTTGGACCTTCTTTGCTAGGAAGAGACTTATTGACAGCTCTAAAGCTCTCAGAAGTCAACTTTCACTTTAGAAACAAGGTCTCATCTACGCACCCTCATCTCATCAATGAATAGTCTGACCTTTTTTCTCCAGGTTTAGGATGTCTCAAGGACTACCCTATTTCCATTGATGTGGATCCAACTGTCCCCCCTAAGTTTGTTAAGGCACGAACTGTACACTATACCTTGCGTGATAAAGTGGACAAGGAGCTGCAACGTCTTACCAAAGAGGGAATTATAACTCCAGTTTCTTCTTGCCCCTGGGCTGCTGCCATTGTCCCTGTACTTAAACCTGACGGCTCTGTAAGAATCTGCGGGAACTACAAACTCATGGTTAACAAGGCTGCTAGAACGGATACCTACCTCATTCCTAAGCTTGAGGACCTGTTCAGCAAGTTGTCAGGCAGCTTCATTTTCACTAAGCTGGACATGTCCCAAGCATATGCACAACTTGTGTTGGATGACAAGGCAAAACCCTACACTGTCATTAACATTCACAGAGGTCTATTTGCCTACAATAGACTTTGTTTTGGCATATCATCTACTCCGTGGATTTTTCAGCTCACTATAGAACAACTGCTGAAGGATCATGAAGGTGTATGCTGCTATTTAGATGACGCTCTCATCTCAGGTTCTTCTACTTCAGAACATGATGCCAGGCTGCAGAAGGTGCTCACTACTCTACAATCAGCTGGCCTCAAGCTAAGACTTAAGAAGTACTCCATCGGTGCTCATCAAGTTGAGTACCTCTGCTTTTTGCTCGTCAAAGATGGCATTCATCCTACAGATGAGAAGGTTCAAGCCATCAGTGATGCTCCTAAACCTACTAATGTCACCCAGCTTCGAGCTTACTTGGGCTTAATCAACTTCTACCGCAGGTTCCTTCCAAAGGCAGTTTCTGTTTTGCATCCATTAAACCAACTGTTAAAGGCCAATCAGAAGTGGTTCTGTGGTAAGGAACATGAAGATACATTTTCACAGTCCAAGAAACTTTTACTTACCTCAACTGTTCTAGTTCATTTTGACCCAGCCGAGCCTATTGTTGTTGTGGCTGATAGCAGTGCGCATGACATTGGGGCTGTTCTATGTCACATGATTGAATGTGTGGAGCGTCCAGTGATCTTTGCTTCTCGCTCACTCAGTACAGCAGAGAAAAACTACTCTCAGCTAGAGAAGAAAGCATTATTGGCTATGGTGTTTGCCTTGCGCAAATTCCATTATTACCTTTGGGGTCAAAATAACTTTACTATGGTGACTGATCACAAACCACTTTTAGGTTTGTTTTCACCTACTAAACCTATTCCTCCGCTTGCTTCGGGTTGAGTTCAACGTTGAGCCCTTCTCCTTCAGGCCTGCCCCTTCACTCTGCGCCATCGCTCTGGTCAACTTCTTGGCACTGCAGATGTCTTGAGCCGACTTCCGCTCTCCTCTTCCAGCGACAGCACACCTATCGCAGCTGACTGGACTTGTCTAGTGAATTTTCTAGACTCTAATCCAGTGACGAGTGATGCCATCCGTGACCACACAAGGACTGACCCATGCTTATCTAGGGTGTCCAAATATTGTGAGCAAGAGTGACCAACTACTACGCTAAATTACCCTGACTTGGAAGCTTATGTGCTGAGGAGGGACGAGCTGTCTATTCAGAGTGTTTATGTTATGTGGTGAACATACGTTATCATTCCTAACAAATTACACCCAGCTCTCCTACAAGAATTATGTACATGCGGGACACGCTGGCTCTTCACGCATGGAAGAGCTTGCTCGCAGCTATGTGTGGTGGCCAGGTTTGGACAAGGATCTCGAAGAGCTAACTCAATCTTTTTTCAGAGTGTCTGTCACTGCGCCCTAACCCTTCCAAGGCTGAACTACATCCCTGAGAGTGGCCTAGTTCCCCATAGCACCGCCTTTATATCGACTATGCTGGACCAGTAGATAGCAACTATTTTCTTATTATTGTCGATGCTCACTCTAAATGGGTTGATATCTATTATACTAAAGGCATGGCAGCCCAGGTGACCATTAAGTGTTTACGGCATTCATTCTCAACTTTTGGCCTCTCAGTTTCATTGGTCTCTGACAATAGCCCTTTCTTCATTTTTCAGGAGTTCAAGGACTTTGTTACGAGGTCTGGTATCTGCCACACCACTACTGCTGTGTACAAGCCTTCTACTAATGGCCTTGCAGAGAGGATGGTGCAGACCTTCAAAAGGGCTTTGCATTCTTCCTATTGCTACTACCATCGACAAGTTTATATTCAACTACAGGATGACACCACACTCTACTACTGGTGTTTTCCCTTCTGAGTTGATGATTGGAGGCAAACTTCGTTGACGCTTAGACTTAGTGTGGCTGGGATAGTCTGTTGTTCCTCGAGTTGCTAATAAGTAGCGTGTTCAAAAGGACCATTACTCCCAAAGCGCCCGTTCTGTCACCCTACTTCTGTAGGCACCTATCTCTATTCGCAATTATGCAGCAAGAGGTCCGAAGTAGATTCCAGCTATAGTCCAGTCTCAAACTGGTCCTCTTTCTTATAGGTGCCAACTACAAGATGGTGGTATTGTCAAGCGCCACCAAAATCAGATAATCCCAAGGCAGATTGTTTCTACCCCTGCACCCACTCCTATGTCTCCCAAGAGTCCTTCAGCTACACAGACTCCTGTATCACCGAGAAGGTTTATGACTCCTCGGAAGCCTATTTCACATATGTAGAGTCGAAGGTGGAACCATATTCGGTTGAGGCAGCATCTCAGCGACTTAAATTCCCTACATCAGCCCTATCTACAGCAGGAGTTCGCCGATCGACACGGGTACTTAAACCTGTTGACCGGCTTAACCTGTAAATATCTAATTTGGGAGATATGGAGGGAGGATTTATTTCATGTGGAGAGGGGTGTAATATGGTGACAAAGGCCTAATGAAACAACCAACTATCTAAGGTAAGGCCAGAAAGGTGGTTTGAACTCAGAGTCAGTTACAGGCAAAGAGTTGCATTAAAAGGTTGTGCCTGATGTGCTCCGGTCTAAATTATAATACTCAAGATAATATATGTACGTTTGTACCGTAAGCCATATTTAATCTGATCTACACTACCTTTAACTATTCCTACTTAACGTATACTATTATTTCCCTTATTTCCATTCCGTTTACCCTTTATATGGTTATTACCAGTGTTGATTATACTAAGATAAACAGGTTAGTACAAATATTATATGTTTTTGTTTTTTTAGTGTTGTGCTAATAGGTGGGCGTTATCGCGATAACGATATCGGGTTATCGGTTATCCGATATTTTTTTCTCTGCGTTATTGATTCATCGGTATTGCCGATACTTTTGACTCCAAACTAGCGATAATCGATAATTTCAGTTTTTGGTTCCAATTTAGCACAGGGGCGAACCGCGCGTGCCTTGGAGGCAGAAATAGATAGGTCCGAGATGGGAACCAGCTGTCGGACGAGATGTTACGAGGTGTTGCTCCTGCGCGCTACTGATTTTACGCGTTCTTTGATGATTTTTTCACTATGTTCCCGTGCTTCTTACGTTCTATATATAGTCAATAATAAATATTACATTATCATTTTGGATTGATCTATTTATCGGTTATCACCTTATCGTGCGATAAATTTATCGCCAGTTATCGATTATCACCGATAAGGTTATCGTTAACGATTTATCGGTTATCGTGATACATTTTTTCGTTATTTCGCCAACCTATGGTTGTGCTCTATTATAAGTGTGTTGCATTATTCTGGGTCTGCATAGAACCCCTCTATCTAACTATCTATAGAGTAATATCGGTAGGCGTGACTGTCCCTATGAAAGAACTGGACTAAACCTATTAATAATATAATCTACAGTCACTACCTACAGATATTATAAGATGATTGATAATTTATACATAAAATTGAATAGAAATGGTTGAAATTAAATGGGAAAATAATTGGATATTTTAACATTGGATTTTAAAAGGAAAGTATGCTAATATTTTATAGGAATGACAGGGGACATTGCTATACCAGTCATCCTGTTATTCAATGACGTTGGAATTAACCCAAAGTCCTCTATTGTTCGCTATGGCAGATTCGCCAAAGAGAAGAAGAATGTTGCCTGTCCCAACGTTGTGAAACAGTATAACGAGTGCATGGGCGGTATCGATAAGAGTGATATGCTTACTCACCTGTAAAAGACTACTATGAGTTCCAAGAGGTACTACATGAGGTTATTTGGCTACATACTGGATCTCATCATTTGTAATGCATGGCTTCTCTACAAAGGAGGCTTCAAGGCTTTGGAGATTCATCATATGTTCCTAAAGGATTTTCGACTTGAAATCTCTGTCAAGTACAGAACCTGCAAAAAGCCTGAAGCGAGAGCGACAAGGACTGCCCTTAGTCGTCAGGAAGTACCCCTGCGGTAGTCCCAGATCTGGCGACGAGGCAGAATGCCACTGCCCTCCACATGCCCGTCCACGCCGACATGAGACAAACCTGTAAGTTTTGTTCGCATAAAGGAAAACTCCACCGCTCTCGATGGATGTGTGAAGTATGTAAAGTTGCTCTGTGCTTGTCTGATAATAGAAATTGTTTTGCGGCTTCCATAAAGTGCCATTGGACTGAGGGTGCCATTTTTATATTTTATTGTGTATATTTATGTACATTTTGGCATGTTTATTATTGTATTTTCAATGAGTAAATTATACAATGGAGTATTCTTTTATTGAAACATTTATGAATTATAAAACATTTTTGTACACAATATATTACTTTTCAGTTGTCTGGTAAAACCTAAATGAGTAAGTATAAGTGTGAACTAAAAGTAACTGACAAAAGAAAATGAAAATAACAAAAAAATAAAAAAAAAATAATATAGGTCATAAGGAATTGAAAAAAAGAATCTAAAATGTAATACAAAGTTGAAAATATAGCTGATAAATGGTAAAATAATAAAGGTATACAAAAAATGGTTAATAACTGAAAATTTAACATTTTGGTAAAATCACTTGCTGAGTCATATTGGCCCAGTACATTCCAAATGGGCTTAGCATGATAACCCATAGTCAGCCCGCGAGATCTCAATTGGGATAAGCGGTGTTTCCCGTATAGCAATGCCCTCTGGCATTCTTATAAGATATTAAATTTATCAATATTCCATTAGCATACTTTCTTTTTTTAGATTCAATGTAAAATTATCCATTACAAATAATCGATCCGAAATCTCAAATATTATGTAAAATATAATTGCCATTCAAAAATCATTGACTAAGATATTCTTTTCGGCAACACTTACTTTTAACAATACACACAAACGAACGCACACCTTTAGCTGCCCGCTTTGAAGTAGTCACCGATCCATTCGTGCTCTACTTTACTGCGAATCAGGGTCAGTTATAAATCCTCTCACACTTATTCTCTGCAAACTGCAATACTAGAGTTGGTCCTAATTATCGTTACTTCTCTCATTGCAAATCCCAATTCACAGTCCATCATAGTTACTTTACCACATCATACTTTAACACATCATAGTTACTTTACCACATCATAGTTACCATATTTGTCATCATAATTACCACATAGTTACCACATCTTAGTTACTTTACATACCTTACATTCGTTCTACCTTTCATTACTTCCATACATTACATTACGTTGTATTCCTTAGCAATTCTCAATTTAATTATATCATTCATCCATATAAATGTAATAACCGCTAACTAGTTATTTCCTTATTCAATTCTGGGTAAACATTACGATCGGCGGCGCGAACGATGGGACGTAAACTATTCCACCTTTTGAGGTTAAATTCAAGGGGACTGCTCGTGGGAGGGGTGGGGGGAGGGTTAAACTATGGGAAGACCTCCCTACGATGATCCTAAGTTTCAATCAATTGTGGGGGTCTAGGGGGCACAGCTCCCCAGTATATAATCAAAATTGTTTATAGAATAATGTTCTAACGTTTTTTTTAATGTATTTATTTAACCAAACGCGGATGAATATGCATGCGCGGGTGAACGAAAGATACACGCAAAAAAATAAACTTTTTAGGGCGCGCCGCCGATCTTCATGTTTACCCAATTCTCTCATTGTGCATTCGCTGATTTTGTAAATATATTTATTTTGTTTATTTTCTTACAAACCTAGTTCAGAAGATTTCGAAATTCATTTCACGTCAGTCGTTAGTCCTAAATATTAACAAACGACTATTTTATCCAAATTCAACAAATTTATGGCAATGGTTTTCAATTAGCTATCTAGGCTGATTTAACCCTTTAGGCCCTGAATTCAGCATATGGGTAAAATTTATTTTTTTATTTTATTTTTCTAATGAAAAGCATACTGAGATTGTTGGTACATAAACAGATGCAAATATTATTATTAGTAGTATATTTTATATGAGGAGGACGTTTCTGTCCTGATCAGCGTACTGTCATAAAAATGCTGAAATGGTTAAAATTAAAAAACTGTATAAAGAAATGTTTATTCCTTTTTGTGTATTGTAGCGGTCTACACCCCTACAAGCGCAAATATTTAATCATAACTTATATATATATATATATATATATATATATATATATATATATATATATATATATATATATATATATATATATATATATATATATATATATATATATATATATATATATACATTATTTCAACAAGGGTTGATAACCATAACTTAAATCGTGTGATTGGTGTGCCCGATCTCTCAAGCGTTTTCAAATAAAATCCCATACTCATTCATTCACTTTGTTCGGCTCATCGGAATCAGGTCTGTAATATTGAAATTGTAATATTTAGCTAAATCTGTCCCAAAAGAATCTCGTTTATAGTACGTGATTCTTTCTTTCATTTACAGACCCTCCCAACTCCTTTGTAATCTATTTATAATTATTTATATAATTATTTATATTACCTATTTATATAATCTATTTATTCAATCTATATAATCCATACAATCTATTTATGCATATCAATCTATATTAATATTTCCCAATCCATTTAATTATATAATCTATTTTCTCATATAATCTATTTATCAATCCATATAAATATTTATCACACATTTATAATACTTAATCATTTAACATTCAACTATAATCTAATTAATATTTGTCAATCATCATATGTGTACTCTAATTCTCATTAACTCGTGCAAAATTAATTTAACCACATAAAATTCAATCCAATCATAAACTATAATTTCACGTTTTAATCATAACTGTTCATTCCATAATGTATATTTTTCGTATCTCTTTGTTTTAATACAGTATTCCCACGATGTTGCCGTCTTAGGCCTAAGGAGATTTCGTCTGCAAATTCGGACTTCCCGTTAGCGATTAACTTCATCTCCCTTGTATAACAAAAATATAGGTTTGGGGGTTTATTGTAACATGGAGTAACAAGGAAAGAAGGTACCCTATAAGACCTTACGGTCCATTCAAAGAGGACCTATAAATGGTGCCCAGACTAGTTTAATTATCTCCCATCCATTCATTCATTCGTAATAATAAATTAATTTTCACCGTCACGTGTTGCATTTTTTTCTGTCGACTCAGCCCGCCTTACTCGTTCCATTTTTTTTTCTCGCGTGGACTTTCATTTTCGACTCGTGCTCGTTTCTCAATCCAAAATTTGCCTTAACATACTTAATTTTCTCCCTTAGCAATTTCATAGAATTAATTATCAATGCAGTACTAGTAAAGACAAAGAGTGATCAAAATTCGATAATTTTTTTCAATATTTTTTACCTTTAGGCGGGTGAATTGGAATTGTACACACACACATATATACTTTTAATATTTTATAAATGGATTACGACGGAGCCCAAAGCTATGCCACCACATCGGGGACAATTACAACTACACAAGCATCTTCCCCAGTAACAACGATGACCTATTCGACCACTTTCTCCCCCTAAGCAATCATTCTCTCGCATTCGCCTCCCACTCCCTCTATGGTTCAGCTGCCATCATTCGAATCACAAAATCCCATTGGCTGGTGGGAAATGCTGGAGCTAATCCTCCAACACCAGGCAGTTCCTGAGGACCATAGAACGATCGCCGTAGCCCAGAAATTACCTCTGAGTATCTTTTCCGTTTTTAAGAATATTTTTCTGGATGGGGTAATTGCTGATTCTTGGGTTAAGTTCAAGAGAGCGTTCAAGGAGCAATTTGGGAAATCACAAATAGAGGACCTGCGGATCCTTCTCGATACGCAGGAAATGGGGGCCAGGCGTCCCACACATTTTTTTAGCCATCTCAAAGCTCTTTCACATGCCAGAGGAGCACAGCTCGACCAACTCGAGCCACCCATAACTGAGATATTCAGGCGTGGGATGCCAGATCAAATTAAGCCCTTTCTTTTAATGTCCTCCCCATCGAACGTGGAGAAAATGGCAGAGGCGGCTGACGCCCTGTATAATAATCTTTTCATCAACTGGGGAAATGCAGGCCATGGGCCGTTTTGCGATGTAAATAAACACTCACATATATCCATTTCTCAAGGTTAGGTCACCGGCCGGAGCTCCTTACAACCGGTCAGGACTCCCTCAGGATGAATGCTCCCAGGTTTCGGGTCTTTTATCCGTTCTAGAGAGGATTGAAATGGATATTCGTGCCCTAAAGGTACGAACGGGTCTTCACCGAGAGCAACATCGTGAGCAGGACGGAGGAGTCAAATGCCGCTCCTCTCCTAAAAAAGGCAAAACCAACGAGGGAACTCCAGCACAAGAGGTGAGGCAAGGAAAGTTCATTTTCACCTTCGTCTAATTCTCCCTATCCTGACAACTATCAGGGTAGCTGCTGGTACCACTCTAATTATGGGAGCAACGCTGTCCGCTGTGTACAGCCTTGCAATTTTTACCATGCATCAATTCATGCCACCAACTTTAACACCCATACTGGTCGTGCTGCTCATACTACTATATTTCAACCATCAGGCATTTGCTGGTACCACCTCAAATTTGGTGCAAGAGCAGAAAAATGCTCAAAGCCATGCTCGTACCAACAAAATCCCCAATCTCAACATACCCTAACTTCACCACCTCAAATCGTACAAAACTCTACGGGTTCCCTTACCCAAATTTCACCTTCAGCACAGGGAACTTTAAACTGAATTCGCAAGTGATACGTGGGCCTGTCACCTCTACAATCTTATCCTTTCATCAGGTCGATCCTCCCTTTAACGTTCATGACCCACTCTCTGGTTTCTCCTTCCTGGTTGACAATGGCGCCCAATACAGTGTCATTCCAGCGTCTTCATTCGAGAAAGCTTGCACCCCTTCTGATATTGTCCTTAAAGCCGTCAATTCATCGGACATAAGGACTTATGGTAGGCGTATCCTCTCTCTCTCTCTCTCTCGGGTTACGTCGTGTTTTCCCATGGACCTTCATCGTTGCCGACGTCGACATGCCAATTTTGGACCCCGACTTTCTTTCCGCTCATGACCTCTTGGTTGATTCTTGTCACCGCAAGCTCCTCGACGGAACCACGACACTAACTGTTATGGGTTCATTCTTTCCTTTCACCAGTTCTATCCTCTCTGTTCGTCTCCCTGCTACTGCTCCCCACTTCCAGCAACTTCTGCGGGAATTCCCAAGCCTAAGTCTGCCTCCTTCTAAGGACAGGAAAACAAGCACAATGTAGTGCATAGGATAGAGACGACAGGAGTGCCAGTTTTCTCACGTCCCCGTCGACTGGCCCCGGATAGACTTTCCCTAATAAAGCAAGAATTTAAATACATGATGGAGGCTGGGATCGCTTCCCCGTCCACCTTCCCATGGGCTTCACTGCTTCATGTAGTACTTAAGTCTACTCCGGGGGAATTCAAAGCTGTAGGTGACTACAGGCGACTCAATGCCTGTACAGTTCCGGATAGATATCATCTGCCTTTCTTATCAGATTTTAACTCTGCTCTCTTCGGTTGTTCCATTTTTTCTCGGCTCGATTTGGTTCGCGCTTTCAACCAAATCCCGATTCACCCTGATGATATCCCTAAGACGGCTATCACCACTCCATTCGGTTCCTTGATCATGAACCGAATGCCTTACGGACTTAACGTAACAGTGGTCCAACCTTCCAACGCTTCATGGATCAGGTTCTGAGAGGTTTTCCCTTCGTATTTTGTTATATAGACCAGCGGTCGCCAACCTTTAGAACTTAATGGACCACTAAATGTATATTTTTTTATTTGGCTGACCACTAATATGAATTTAGATTAATAGGTACTGTAAATATATTTCTACAATATTAATCATAAAAGTTTTATTTTTTTAATACGAAATACACACATTAAAGGTAAAAAAGTTATATAGTAATTATTAAAAGAAAAACCTGAAGTTTTGTTAAATATTGCCCATTTTTAGTGTGATGGTTGTTGCTGTTTATTTGACATCAGTATGTGGAGATTCGGCCTTAATGTCGTCACTGCAAGACGGAGAGCGGCGTCTATTTCAAGCCGAGAGCGGTACCGAGTTTTAATTTCTGTGACTGATGAAAATGTCTTTTCGCATGAATATGTTGTTGAAAATTGAACAAAATATTCATTGCTTCCTCACTCAGTGATGGGTATTCATTTTTTACAGAGAGCCAGAAATGAGGTCTTGATAAAGGTGACTGGAATTTAGCTTTGAGACTGTCGTCGCAAGATAGATCGATGAGGCTTTCTTTTTCATTCATGCTTGATTTGATACAAATGGATCTATTATCCACATATTTCCAGGACTAGGATCTTCTTCACTTGGATAATAAAAATCAAAATATTCTGTCAGTGACTGTAAGTGCTGTTGAATAATGGATACCACTTGTCGGTTGAGACCCTTCTCTCCCATATACACATTCATCTGATCTATGTCTATGATAAGTTTTGTTAATCGTATTTTTTTTATTTGAATGTTCATGAAATATAAATAATGACACTTTTTTCCGTGGATCACCTAAATATTTTCACGGACCAGCAGTGGTCCGTGGACCACAGGCTGGCAACCGCTGATATAGACGACCTCCTGATAGCATCTTCGCCTTTAGAGGAACATTTTTCTCACCTTTGCTAGATTTTTGCACGTTTAGATGAGTATGGTATCGCACTCAGCACTACTAAGTGTATCTTTAATGTCACACAGCTCTCCTTTCCACTACTCATGTTGGTGTGACGCTACAACAGAAGGTTGGTGACTCTTGGCAACCCCTCGCCTTCTTCTCCAAATATCTTCTTCCTTCTCAGCAGAGGTACAGTACGTTTTCCCGCAAATTACTGAGCATATACCTCGCCCTCCGTCACTCCCAACAATACTTGGAAGGGAGTGAATTCACTGTCTTTACCGACCACAAACCATTGTTTGGTGCGCTCGCCTCTAGTAGCACCTCCTCTGTGCACTCTGCAGTTGATACTCGTCACATTGACTTCATCCTGTAGATGAAAAACGATATTCGCTACGTTCCTGGTTCTTCAAACGTCGTACCAGATGCGCTATCTCGCATTTCATCGATTTCGAGCACGCAACTCTCCCAAATTGCGCCCATCGATTTCACGACAATAGCGCTGGCCGAGGAACAATATGAAGACACGCAAACACTGCGTCACTCTTCTCAACTCGTCGTTCGCGAGATTGACTTGCCGGACAGTCCTTCTAGGCGCATCCTGGTTGACTATCCAATTCCTGACTGTCCTCGTCATCTCATTCCTC
Source organism: Ceratothoa steindachneri (assembly GCA_963969495.1). Lineage (NCBI taxonomy): Eukaryota > Metazoa > Arthropoda > Malacostraca > Isopoda > Cymothoidae > Ceratothoa > Ceratothoa steindachneri. The sequence continues at coordinate 138,213,414 of OZ018318.1, read as the reverse complement.
TCGCTTACAGTCGGCGCATATTTGACCAGACTCACGGTCTCTCTCATCCTGGCATTCGAGAAACTCAAAAGCTTATCACACAACGTTATGTGTGGCCAGGTATGAACGCCGACGTGGCCAAATGGACCCTTGTCAACGTGCAAAGGTTCAACGTCACATAAAGTCCCCTCTGGCTGCTTTTCCACTTCCATCGGCACGTTTTGACGCCGTTCACATCGATCTGGTTGGTCCTCTTCCCTTTGGGCGTGGTTGCACTTACCTTCTGACTATGATAGATCGCTTTACATCTTGGCCAGAGGCAGTTCGTATCCTCGACATCAGAGCTTCCACTGTAACTCGAGCTTTCGTCTCAGCATGGGTTGCTCGTTTTGGTGTCCCATCAACGATCATGACTGATCGAGGTAGCCAATTTGAATCCTACCAATGGGATGCACTCATGTCAGTGCTTTGCTCCTTTCATCTCCATACCACTAGCTACCATCCCCAAGGGTAACTCTAAGGTGGAACGTTTACACAGGACTCTCAAGGGAAGCTTACGCTCCACTGACCCCAACATCACTTGGGTGGACAAGCTACCCTTAATTCTCCTGGGAATTCGTGCCTCCTTGAAAGAGGATGTGAATTGTTCTGCTGCATAACTTGTCTATGGTACGCAACTTCGTCTTCCAGGTCAATTCTTTTTTCTGCTGACTGTCCTCTTCCTTTCGACATACATCCTGTTGCATACGTACGCTATTTAACGGGCTAGGTATGAGGTGAAGCCGACCGCCACAAGAGTGCCTGCTAATCAGAAACCTTTCCTGCCAAAGGAGATGGCAACTTGCTCTCATGTGTTTGTCCGTCGCGATTCCAATCGCACATCCTTGCAACCTGTCTATGACGGGCCCTTTCTCGTCATCTCCAGGAAGCCGAAATTCTTTGTTCTTCAGCTTGGCACCAAGCAAGATACGGTTTCCATTGATCGCCTGAAACCAGCTTTTATAGAGGCTGTTCATCTGGAACAGTCACTACCTTTCTCTTTCACTAATATAGGTCCAGTGGTTATCCCAGCCTACCTACCGCGCCCAACTATTCCTTCAACACTTCTCAACCAACTAACTCCATTTCCGAAGCCTTCTTCTGCTCTTTGAAACCAAATTGCAACTTTTCATCCTACCTCTTTATGCGCAAACCCTCCGCTAACCATCTCTACACCCCACAATTCTTCTTCCCAACTGCTGCCACCTCACTTTTTATTGCAGGACCACTCGACAGCAGCTGGAGAACATCAAGCGACCAACGCGCAACTCACGACTGTCGCCTTTTCGGGAGGTCCATAACAATCGTCACCCGACACTCCGGTCCTCGCTCGCGACAATCTCCTACAGCAATCAAGTGGCACTTCTAATGGCCACCTGACCCGCAAGCCCAGTCAGCCAATTGGCACTATAACTCGTTCTGGACGCGTTGTAAGGAGGCCTCGCCGGTATATAGTCTAAGATTTTTTGTAAACACCTTGTGCGACCTTTTCCCTCGGTGGGGTAGTATTGTAGCAGGCTACACCCCTACAAGGGCAAATATTTAATCATAACTATATTTAACTATATATAACTATATAAATATATATATATATATATATATATATATATATATATATATATATATATACATTATTTCAACAAGGGTTGATAACCATAACTTAAATCGTGTGATTGGTACGCCCGATCTCTCGAGCGTTTTCAAATAAAATCACATACTCATTCATTCACTTTGTTCGACTCATCGGAATCAGGTCTGTAATATTGAAATTGTAATATTTAGCTAAACCTGTCCCAAAAGAATCTCGTTTATAATACGTGATTCTTTCTTTCATTTACAGACCATCCCAACTCCTTTGTAATCTATTTATATAATTATTCATATTACCTATTTATATAAACTATTTATTTAATCCATTTATGTATCTAATTTAATCCATATAATCTATTTATGCATATCGATCTATATTAATATTTACCCAATCCATTTAACTATATAATGTATTTTCTCATATAATCTATTTATCAATCCATATAAATATTTATCACACATTTATAATACTTAATCATTTAACATTCAACTATAATCTAATTAATATTTGTCAATCATCATATGTGTACTCTAATTCTCATTAACTCGTGCAAAATTAATTTAACCACATAAAATTCAATCCAATCATAAACTATAATTTCACGTTTTAATCATAACTGTTCATTCCATAATATATATTTTTCGTATCTCTTTGTTTTAATACAGTATTCCCACGATGTTGCCGTCTTAGGCCTAAGGAGATTTCGTCTGCAAATTCGGACTTCCCGTTAGCGATTAACTTCATCTCCCTTGTATAACAAAAATATAGGTTTGGGGGTTTATTGTGACCAGAGCTGTTTAGTGTATTGGCGTAATAACAACTTAACAACCTATATCACCAGTGCTCCAAGAAATATTGTTATATTGTTCAGAACCATTTATAAAACATTTTTTTATGCTTAGGAAATATAAACAATGTCTTTTACTTTTGAACTACTCTCTATGAAACTTCAAGAAGCATTTTTTTTATTATCGCAGCATAAATAGATATTTTCTTTCACACAGTATAAAATAATCTTTCCTTTACATCCAGGCAGTTTACAAACTTTTCTGCTGTTGCTTATGGCAGGAAAATGCCCAAAGCCATCATGTCTAATATCTTTTGTAGGTATTGGATGAGTAGAATTGCCCATTTCCCTCTTTTTTGATAACCATTTTCAACGTCTGATCGCCTTCCTCTTTTTTTGATAGCAGTCCTTTTCACCAAACAGCAGTGATTGTGTTATAGTCAATTTGGAATTCAACAGTGAAAGTTGTTGTTTTACAGGAATTGCAAGTTTATCAGCATCCCTTCTGTAAAGTAGCCAGCTGTTTACCACAATCATGTCAGTCAAATGAAATGTATTATTTTTTTTATAATAATATTTTTTCTTTCGGAAAGATATTCTGTATAAAACAATGCATTGATCATGCAGATGAACTCCTCCTATATGGTCATTGTAACATTTGACAGTATTAGGACAAGTAATTTCGACTTGAACTCTGCTTTTTTATCATATCTCTGATATTTACCCATTGGCTTAGCTTTCCAAAAGGTAGAAAGCAAGCAGACAGATCCGTTGTCTACCTACTTCACTGCTGTCAATGTTATGTCATCACTAGCATTTTTGTACTCCTCATGAGTACCACGACTATGCAGTAGGAAATATTTATCAGTCTTGAAAACAAGTCCACGTAATCGGTTTGACTGGACAGTACATGTGCACCAAATACTCCTTGTGGCAAGGTGTTTGAAAAGTGGAACTGATGAAAACCAGTTGTCCATATACAGCTCATGGTTTTTAAACGTTGGTATACATTCCGCAAGATGGAGGACTGAATTATTTTCCACTGGATTGATTTTACCGACATATGGAAAAAAAATCATATATATATATATATATATATATATATATATATATATATATATATATATATAACCATTACTATCTGCCAAAGCAACTATTTTAAACCCCCACATTTTGTGGATTCTTGGGGATGTATTGCTTGAGAGCAGATTTTCTTTCATATGGAACCATCTGTTCATTAATGCACAATACTTGCTGCATGTCATCCTCTTTGAATTTTTCCCTAAGGTGATCCACCAAAGGTCTTACCTTGAAGAGTTTATCATTTCAATGGCAGTGGAATTATCCACCATATGAAAATTCGACTTTATTTGCTGGAATCTATCTCTTGTCATTGCTGAAGTTACTATCTCCTGAGCCATAGGTGGCTTCCAGTGAAACTTTGTATTTGATATTTTACTAACAGAAAAGTAAAGACATAAACCTATCCACTCATTTTGATTCAAAGCTAAAGGCTTATTTGGGTTCTTTTGGATGCTATATAAGTTTGATTAGTCAACAATCAGTTTTATCATGCGATCATCCATAAAACTCTTAAACCCCCACTTTTGTGGATATGGGCAGCCGCACTTCAACTTCTTCTGTTGAATCAGTCGATTCAAAGCAGAATATTTGTCCATGAATTTCTTCATTACCGATAGTCTGCTCCCAAAAGATTCGCACAGGTTTATTTCTAAGAGGTGGCTTAGTGGAAGATGTTGAAGGGTGATTCTGTTCCAAAGGTTCATCTAATTCCAATACCAGTGGAGTGTTCGAGTCATCGTCGAAAGAATCATCATCATCAGAGTTCATATCTTTCCCTACAAATAGAGATATTTTATATAAAATAGGGCGATAACAGGAAAAACATAATAGAAATAATTTTCAAAAAAATTGATGTCCTCCATTTCTTACCTGGAAAGTTATCAGTGACCATATTATCTTCAAAGATATCAGTATCATAACCATCCTCCTCTTCACTCGTGTCCAGTAAAGTGTCATCTAATGCCCTCAACAATCTACTTCTTCTTAGTGTTTTGCCGAACAAAGACCCTTGTGGAATGCTCATTCTTGGTGAAATGGAAGCCAGGCCTTAGTGTTATATATATATATATATATATATATATATATATATATATATATATATATATATATATATATATATATATATATATAATACTATAGGTCTATATATGTGTGTGTATATGCTGAATACTTATCATACATATATAATGAGTCAAAAAGCTAGTTATTTGTTACAAAAATTCAAATACATTGTGTGGAATATAAATACAATTTATCTTAGTTCCCCCTAAATTGTAAAGAAAATCGAGGCAAAAATGTGGCAGCATACCTAGCATGACCAAATAGCCCCTTTTGAATAATATAATTTATTTACAATATAATCTATAAATCCGAATTTCTTTCTATATATTTCTCTTCTCTAGTATCAAAATTAAGACCTGTGAAAAAGATAAGATCATGACTTACCTAGTATTTTATCAGTAATAACACAAATGTGCACATCAGATTTCAATCTTCCTACCCATGAACACTTTAAAAGAATAAGCTGATACTGAAAAGTCTTCATTAAAGGGTTGCCGATAACTTTATTAAAGTGATTTTTAAACATTACTGATCCGTTCTGTTCGACCTCTGACATAAAACATCGAATACGCAGTAATATAATTCAATGTTTATCAAAGAGGACGGAATAGTCCTCGTAGTCTCTAAAGGGTTAATAACTAAAATCAACCCCACTAATAACCAATTACCATACCCGTAATCGGACCGAGGTCCCCAATTGGGATACATCATTGTCTGCACTTTCTCGCAACATGTTGCGTTAAATCAATAGGTGCATAAGAACAAAAACATCTTAGAATATGTTCTAGTTTCACATCTTAAGGGCGTTTTTCAAAATTTCCACGTAATCTATAAGTGGACCTTAAAGGGAAAATATTCCTAATTCGAAAGCCTAACATTAGATTCGAATTGATAAGGAGACTGTTAAATGTCGTTAGGCCTCTAGTTTTTCTACCGAGTTCCTTGACATCATATTTTCTTTTAAATTCATTAATATGAAATGTCCAAGGAATGGGAATAAAGCAGAGCTGCCGAAATTTGGGGTGCAATTGTAACCCCCCAAAATAAAAAATGTAACCACTATTGTAATATTTATATTAAAGACAAATCTAATTAATACCATAAAAATGAATGTATTTACCTTATTTTTTGCTTAAAAAGTAATATCTTCATCCTTTTCTTCCTCCTTTTTTTGCACATACCAATGCTTTTCGCTTAATTTCTTGCAAAGATCTTGTGTTGGGCTCCACTTTGTGCAATTGATTTCGTGAAGCATTGACTTGGAATGCATCAAAGCATTTACTGTGCTTATCTTTGAACTTACCTAGTATGAATAAAGGAGGCTAGAGAGCTTAGCTCGTTTTTATATCCTCTTGAAAGTGGCCATCCAGATGTTTCTTAATCATTCCATTGTTCGATGACGCGAATATCAAAGAATTTCGTTCTAAACATTAAGTTAGTAGGTGGTATTTGAATTTTCCATTCATGTCCTCTTGTCTCATGGTTGATTTCACTGACTAATTTGAAAAATTGGTTCCTATTTATGTTTTCAAAACTATGTATTAATTTGAATACCTCAATTAGGTCACCTCTCACCCATCTTTCTTCTAGAAAGATATATGTTTAGATACACGGTTTAGCTCACGTTTCCTTATTTCGTATGGCTCATCTTTCAACCTTGGTACCAATTTAGTGGCTCTTCTCTGAACTTTTTCAAGGAGTTCTATATCTTTTTTTAGGTTAGGGGACCAAGCTTGAACTGCATATTCCATGTGAGAACAGACGATACTTGGGTAGAGATACTTAAACATTTCTTCGTCCATATAGGTAAAAGTATGTTTGATCCTTCCAACCATAGAATTTGCTTTGGCAGCAACCTCAGATACATGAGTTTTAGGTAAATATGTAGATTATCGGCGCGAACGATGGGACGTACTATTTCGTCCATGTTCCAAAATGTTTCACATTTTTCGAGTACATTTAAGTTGACGGCTCGTGTGGGGGTAAATACAATGGGGAGACTACACTACGATGATCCTGATTTTTATTAAATTTGGGGGGGTCTGGGGGGCATAGCCCCCAGTATATAATCCTAATTGTTTATAGAATAATAATTGAAAAAGGACTCAAACGCGCATGAATATTCCAACACGAGTGAACGATAATATTTACACATAATTTTTTTTTCGCCCGGGCCGATAATCTATATATAACATAACATAACATAACATAATTACACGGATGACAAAAGCCACAAGGGCCTATCAAAGGTCATCCGCCTCCGTCAAAACCCACCCACAAAAAGCACCATCACCAGGGGAAGACAAAATCAAAGTCCCCCACAATATAATATAACGGATGACAAAAGCCACAAGGGCTCATCATAGGTCATCCGAGTCAAGCGGCCTCTTTTTCAAGGCACCCAAACTCCCAGGAAAACTACATCCAGAGGATTGCATCCAGAAACAAGGGTATCACCAATCAAGGCTTGTCAAGAACTAAATCATGCAGCTATAGATATATACAAACAATATTAATATATACAAAACTTAGGAACCATCACAACCTTCCCTTCCCATAAACTCATCCAACCTACTCTTAAATACATTTAGATTTGGACTACCTACTACCCTCTGCGGCAATTTGTTCCAGAAGTCTACCACTCTATTGGTGAAAAAATATTTTCTTAAATCCAACCTACACCCTTGCTTTTTAATTTTCAAGTGGTGACCTCTGGTCCGATTTCCATCATCTAACTCAAAAAACTTGCTAACATCCAATTTATCTATCCCGGAAAAAATTTTAAACAGCTCAATCATATCCCCTCTCACACACCTCCTTTCGAACGAGAACATATTTAATACCCTCAGTCTATCTTCATATTCAAGGTGCCTCAGGGAAGGAATAATCTTTGTTGCCCTCCGTTGCACTGACTCAAGAAGGTTAATATCGTGTCTAAAATGTGGGGACCATGCCTGTATACAGTACTCTAGATGTGGCCTAACATAAGAGTTATAGAGTTTAAGAATAACCTCCTTACTTTTGTAACTGACATTTCTCTTAATAAAACCCAGCACTCTATTTGCCCTATTTCTTGCTTCAATACACTGCTTAGAAAACCTTAATGACTTATCTATTACTACTCCTAGATCTTTCTCATCCTCTACTGAGCTCAGCCAATGCCCATCCATTTCATAGTTAAATTCTCTATTATCTTTTCCCATGTTAATAACTTTGCACTTATCAAGGTTGAAAGTCATTTGCCACTTATGTGCCCAGGATAACAATTTATTTAAGTCCCCCTGCACTTTAAAATTATCATCAATATCTTTAACTACAGCTGCTAATTTGGTATCATCCGCAAAAATTGACACTTTATTATTAACTGCCTCCCCAAGATCGTTTATATAGATGACAAATAATAATGGACCGAGAACTGATCCCTGAGGAACCCCACTGATAACATCCCTCCACTCTGACTTTACACCATTTAGCACTACCCTTTGCTTCCTGTCTTTCAGCCACTCAGCTATCCAATTTGAAACACCCCCACATATCCCAATCATTTTTAATTTATGAACTAGTCTCCTGTGTGGTACCTTATCAAGTGCTTTACTAAAATCTAAGTAAATTATATCTACATTCTCTCCCTTATCTACTTGATCTGTTACAAACTCCAGAAAGTCTAGTAAGTTAGTCAAACATGATCTACCCGATCTAAACCCATGCTGAGCATCGCTGATTAACCCCTCCCTCTCTAGATGTTGGCAAGTCCCTTTTTTAACTATTTTCTCAAGAATTTTACAGACTACAGGAGTTAGGCTAACCGGTCTAAAGTTATTTGGATCCTCTTTACTACCCTTCTTGAAAATGGGGACTACATTCGCTCTCTTCCAATCATCGGGTATTTCTCCATATTCCAATGACCTAGTATATAACTTGTCCAGAGCTATTGAGATACTTTCTACCCCTTCTTTAAGTATCCTAGAATGAATATTATCAGGGCCGGAGGCCTTGGTAGTATCTAAATCACCTATTAGTCCTTTTATCATCCTCCGATCCACACAAATGTTAGTAAACACCTCTTTTCCTGACCTATGAGTACTATACATAGGACTATTTAGTTTCTCTTTTGTAAATACTGATGCAAAATGACCATTTAGTACCTCAACTATTTCCTCATCAGTTTCTCTCACAAACCCTTCATATTTGATAGGTCCTATTTTAACTCTGCCACACTTGTTATTAATTTTATAGTAACTAAAGAACTTTCTAGGATCTTTGTTGCTATCCTGAGCTAATTTAATTTCTGACACCCTTTTGTTCTTCTTTATAATCTTATTTAACTCATTCCTAGCCATTCTATAATCACTTAAATTTTGAATATTATTTTCTACCTGTAATTTTTTATATGCCCTTTTCTTCTCTGAAATTTTTCTAGCTATCTCCTGATTCCACCATAATGGTTTCCTACTTTTGTTCCTAATGGCCTTCATTGGGATACATTGTTCTTGGACTACATTTATTATATGCTTGAACAATATCGGTGTAATATTTTTTTGTATATGTGTATATACTGGCCAGACCCCCCCCATCTCCAATTGATTCAAACTCAGGATCATCGCAGGGTGGTCGCCCTGCAGTGATATTTTCCCCACGAGCAGTCCCCTTGAATTTACTGGGGGGTTTTTTCTCCCCAACAGCTTTTTACTGGCAGAAAACCCTAACCTAATAACAAACAATTCTTACTTTTATAGGTTTCTTGATTAGTTTATGCGCCTCTAGATAATCTAAAAGTTTTTCGCGATCATACAAACTAAAGCCAAATTCGAATAACGAAGAAGCACATGGAGAGCACGAAAATGGGTCCTATTTATAAGCTACGATGTTGCCAGTAAGAAGCTGTTATCGTTCGAGTAAACAAAAAATACGAAAAAAAACAAAACATTAAAAGACATCAAGAAACCTTACCTAACTTAGAAAAAAAACTATAAACGAGCAGAGCGCAGATATTTAGCAAATAATAGACTAAAAGTTACAAATCCCCAAAACAACAAACAAATATAATGCAGTGATTGGTCACATCTGACGCTACTGTCTGATGTCATAAGAGATATGCTGTAGCCCAAAATTGTAGCCGACTAACAGCGCCATCTACCGTGCGCCCTGAATCTGAAGTATTACTGAATATAGTATGGCTCTCCAAATTTAAGTGCCTTAACATAATAACATAACATAACATAATATCACAGATGACAAAAGCCACAAGGGCCTATCAAAGGTCATCCGTATCCATCAAATCCCACCCACATAATGCATCCATAGGATTGTCAGATCATGCATCTACAATATACAATTTAACAATCCATAGGAATGTTCAACCATGCATCTACAATATAGAATTCAAAGCCTGCATAGGAATCTGTCAAAAAAAAAATACAAGGCCCCCAAAATAAGAACATAAGAACATAAGAAAAGAAGGAGACTGCAAAAGACCATTCATGGCCTACACTTGGCAGCTCCTGTTCCATTCAACACACAAAAGATTTCTTACCAGAGAAAAGTCATCAACATTGTCACCCTTTACAGGAGTTCGTCAGATCTAATCTACAATATACAAAAAATGCATCCAGAGGATTATGTCCATTCATGCAACCGCAAAATATAATCTTCCCACTCCTTAGAAAAATATATACATATGTACATAAAAAAAGTCAGTCCCATCTAGCAGCTTCATCCATATATTTATCTAATCTATTCTTAAAACTACCCAGAGAGGAGGCTTCTATCACATGCCTAGTGAGCCTATTCCATTCATCTACCACACGATTTGTAAACCAATTCCTCCCAATCTCCTTCCTAAACCTATACTTATCAAGCTTAAACCCATTGCTACGTGTTCTGTCATGTTCACTAAGTATAAGAACCTTACCAGATCCCCTTTATTATATCCTTTTACCCATTTGAAGACTTCAATCAATTCCCCTCTGACTCTTCTCCTTTCCAATGTATGTAGATTTAGTTTTCTGAGCCTTTCACCATAAGGTAAGTTCCTTAGCCCACCAATCATCTTTGTCATCCTTCTCTGCACAGACTCAAGCAAATCAATATCCTTCCTATAATATGGTGACCAAAATGTCAGCAAACAAATTTTAAACTTAATGCGTGCCATTATAGGTAACCAATGCAAATCACCAGATAAGAAGAAGTACTGGTACCAGGAGGCAGATTGAATACCAATCAAGCAGATTGATTTAGTAGTGATTGCAATCTTTTCAATTCTCTCTTAGGCAGATTAACAAATAAGGAATTGCAATAGTCAATTTGAGAGATCACAAAGGCATGTATCAGGATCACAATAGTTTTCCGATCTAGATATTTAGTAAGCAAGGAGATCCTTCTAAGGTGGTAATTACAGATCTTGATTATAGAATTAAAGTGGTCAGTAAAAGACAGTTTGGTATTAAAGATAATACCAAGATACTTGAGTGTGAGTGATGAGGTTAGCTTACTCTGTATTAAGTTGATCTCAACAGGGAGAGGAACTTGAGTTCTATCCTTTGTAAAAATTATAATTTCAGTTTTACCTTCATTAAGTTTCAGTTTTCTACCATGCATCCACAATTTTAGTTCAGTTAGGAGTGCATTCACTTTTGATAAGCAAGAAGGAAGATTGGTGATGGGAATATAGATTTGTACATCATCAGCATAAAGGTGATAGTTGACTCTATGTGCATTCATGATATCAACAAGGCCAGATATATATAAGGAGAAAAGTATCGGACCCAACACTGAGCCTTGTGGAACACCATATTTTAATTCCAGTGGAAAAGACAATGAGTTGTTTAGAGAGACCACTTGTGAATGTCCCACCAGATATGATTTGAATAGACTGAGTGCCTTTCCTTTGATTCCAGCTTTAGCCAGGTTCATCAGGAGGAGTGCATGATCGATGGAATCAAATGCAGCGCTCAAATCGAGAAGAACGAGCATAGATGAGTTGTGATTTTGAAAGCTATACAGAAGATCATTATAAATACGGCATAATGCAGTTTCTGTTGAGTGATTCTGCCTATAAGCAGATTGAAAAATTGCTATATGTTTGTTTTTAGTCAAGTGTGGAATTAACTCAAGTACAATTGCCTTTTCAATGACTTTTGATAGAAATGATAAATGTGATATTGGACGATAATTTATTAATACATCTTTATCTAATGATGCTTTTTTTAATATGGACTTGACCACAGCAATTTTTTCAGACTGTGGGAAATAGCCAGAATAAAAACATTTATTTACTATTGTAGCAAAAATGGGTACAAGATGCTCAATGGCACATGGGAGCCTTGAGAAATTGAATATATCAACTTCACAGAAAGTTTTATTAATAGAGTTTAATATGGAACTAGTCTCTGAGATAGATTTCAGCAAAGCTTTTGATAAGGTTCCACATAGAAGACTAGTTCATAAATTAAAGCTGCATGGGATATGTGGGAACGTTTTAAATTGGATAACTGAATGGCTGAAAAATAGGAAACAGAGAGTTGTACTGAATGGAGTGAGGTCAGAGTGGAGGAATGTTATTAGTGGCGTACCTCAGGGATCAGTTTTAGGCCCTTTATTATTTATAATCTATGTAAATGATCTTGGGCAAGGTGTAAATAGCAAAGTGTCAATTTTTGCTGATGACACTAAATTGGCAGCTGTAGTCAAAGAGGTTGAGGGTAGCTTTAAAGTGCAGGGTGACTTAGATAAGCTGTTAGCTTGGGCTCAGAAGTGGCAGATGACTTTTAACCTTAATAAATGCAAAGTTATTAACATGGGGAGAGATAATAGGGAATTTAGCTATGAGATGGATGGATATTGGCTTAATTCAGTTGAAGATGAGAAAGACTTAGGAGTGGTAGTAGATAGGTCACTGAAATTTTCAAAGCAGTGTATTGAGGCAAAAAATAGAGCAAATAGGGTGCTAGGTTACATTAAAAGAAATGTTAGCTACAAGAGTAAGGAGGTCATCCTTAAACTATACAACTCTTATGTCAGGCCACATTTAGAGTACTGTATACAGGCATGGTCACCACATTTTAGACATGATATAAACTTATTAGAGTCAGTACAAAGGAGGGCAACAAAAATAATACCATCCCTGAAGCACCTTGAATATGAAGATAGACTGAGGGTATTAAATATGTTTTCATTTGAAAGAAGGTGTGTGAGGGGAGATATGATTGAGCTTTTTAAAATCTTTTCTGGGATGGATAAATTAGATTTCAGCAAGTTATTTGAGTTAGAAGGTAGTAATAGAACTAGAGGCCACCACTTAAAGATTAAAAAACAGAGGTGCAGACTGGATGTTAGAAAATATTTTTTCACTAACAGAGTGGTAGATTATTGGAATAGTTTGCCACCTGAGACTGTAGACAGCCCAAACTTGAATGTTTTCAAGCGCAGATTGGATGATTATATGGGGATGGAGGGTTAATTTCTTACTTTTTGGTATGTGGATATGTTTCTTGACTCATTCCTGTGGATGCAGTTTCTTTTTATTGTATATTTTGGGGGATTTTGATTTTGTTTTTGACAGACTCCTATGGAGGCTTTAAATTATATATTGTAGATGCATGGTTGGACATTCCTATGGATTGTTAAATTGTATATTGTAGCTGCATGATCTGACAAAATCCTATGGATGCATTATATGGGTGGGATTTGATGGATACGGATGACCTTTGATAGGCCCTTGTGGCTTTTGTCATCCGTTAAATTATGTTATGTTATGTTATGTTATAGAGATTGCAGAGAACTCTTTGATCTCAGCAAGACAATTGGGGTTGCTGGATATATGATTAAGGTAAATATCAGAATAATTGTTGGTTGGGAGTGTGTTATCAATTCCATCACAAATATTTTGGACTTTTTGTATGAAAAATTCATTAATACTATTGGCTGAGTGCAGTAGCTCTTGAGAAGATATTTATTAGATCACTAGAGTCTGGAGAAATACCAAATGATTGGAAATTGGCAAATGTAGTGCCAATTTTTAAAAAGGTAAGCAAAGAGGATCCAAATAACTTTAGACCGGTAAGCTTAACATCTATAGTCTGTAAAATTCTTGAGAAGATGGTTAAGAAGGGAATTTCTGATCATCTAGAGAGTAGCAGGTTAATTAATGATGCTCAGCATGGTTTTAGAAAAGGTAGATCGTGTTTAACTAATTTACTGGATTTTATGGATTATGTAACTAAAGAATTAGATAGGGGTGAGAAAGTTGATGTGATCTACTTAGATTTCAGCAAAGCTTTTGATAAGGTTCCACATAGAAGACTAGTTCATAAATTAAAGCTGCATGGGATATGTGGGAATGTTTTAAATTGGATAACTGAATGGCTGAAAAATAGGAAACAGAGAGTTGTACTGAATGGAGTGAGGTCAGAGTGGAGGAATGTTATTAGTGGTGTACCTCAGGGATCAGTTTTAGGCCCTTTATTATTTATAATCTATGTAAATGATCTTGGGCAAGGTGTAAATAGCAAAGTGTCAATTTTTGCTGATGACACTAAATTGGCAGCTGTAGTCAAAGAGGTTGAGGGTAGCTTTAAAGTGCAGGGTGACTTAAATAAGTTGTTAGCTTGGGCTCAGAAGTGGCAGATGACTTTTAACCTTAATAAATGCAAAGTTATTAACATGGGGAGAGATAATAGGGAATTTAGCTATGAGATGGATGGGTATTGGCTTAATTCAGTTGAAGATGAGAAGGACTTAGGAGTAGTAATAGATAGGTCCCTGAAATTTTCAAAGCAGTGTATTGAGGCAAAAAATAGAGCAAATAGGGTGCTAGGTTACATTAAAAGGAATATTAGCTACAAGAGTAAGGAGGTCATCCTTAAACTATACAACTCTTATGTCAGGCCACATTTAGAGTACTGTATACAGGCATGGTCACCACATTTTAGACATGATATAAACTTATTAGAGTCAGTACAAAGGAGGGCAACGAAAATAATACCATCCCTGAAGCACCTTGAATATGAAGATAGACTGAGGGTATTAAATATGTTTTCATTTGAAAGAAGGTGTGTGAGGGGAGATATGATGGAGCTTTTTAAAATCTTTTCTGGGATGGATAAATTGCATTTCAGCAAGTTATTTGAGTTAGAAGGTAGTAATAGAACTAGAGGCCACCACTTAAAGATTAAAAAACAGAGGTGTAGACTGGATGTTAGAAAATATTTTTTCACTAACAGAGTGGTGGATTATTGGAATAGTTTGCCACCTGAGTCTGTAGACAGCCCAAACTTGAATGTTTTCAAGCGCAGATTGGATGATTATATGGGGATGGAGGGTTAATTTCTTACTTTTTGGTATGTGGATATGTTTCTTGACTCATTCCTGTGGATGCAGTTTCTTTTTATTGTATATTTTGGGGGACTTTGATTTTTTTTTTGACAGACTCCTATGGAGGCTTTAAATTATATATTGTAGATGCATGGTTGGACATTCCTATATATTGTTAAATTGTATATTGTAGATGCATGATCTGACAAAATCCTATGGATGCATTATGTGGGTGGGATTTGACGGATGCGGATGACCTTTGATAGGCCCTTGTGGCTTTTGTCATCCGTGAAATTATGTTATGTTATGTTAGTATGGGGTTGATTATAACCCAGTAGTCTATTTAAAACTAGCCAAAGTTTAGATTTGTTGGAATTGCAAGATAATATTTTATTCTTGAAATATGCTTTTTTATCTTTCTTAATTTTTAGGATAAGATAACTATTTGCATTGATATAGTCCAAACGAGCCTCTGGAGTCTTTAATCTACGCCATTTATGTTCTGCTTGACGACGCCTTCTTCTTAGATGAGCAATTGAGGAATTAAACCAGGGGCACTCATCTTTTACACGTATGACTTTACTGACCAATGGGCAATACTTATTAAATGTGTCTGAAAGAGACTTTTTGAACCCAGAAACTAAGTCATCAACACCATTGTTAGAGTGCTGAGGCAAGGCTATATGAGAGAGATCCTCCTGTAGTTGATTAAGATCAATAAAATTATATGATCTAAATTTAATGCTTTTTACTTTTGATTTAACCTTAGGAGGGAAAGAGAGACAAAATGTAATCAGAGCATGATAAGTAAAAAGGGAATTTATAGGATGCACCGAAGTATTTAAAATTTTACTAGAAGTATGCTGTATTACAAGATCCAGCACATGACCACCAATATGAGTAGGATTTTTCACAACATTAGAGCAATTATTTGAGTCTAGGATTTCAATAAACTTGTTGGAATACGGTTTGCCTTCAGGATAATCCACCCAGTAATTGAAATCTCCACATAAAATAAGGTTAGGAAGGTTGATCAAATCCCCCAAGCAATCACTGAACTGGTCCAAGAAATCCAAAGTTGTCAGAACGGTACATAACATAACATAATTACACGGATGACAAAAGCCACAATCATGCAGCTATAGATATATACAAACAATATTAATATATACAAAACTTAGGAACCATCACAACCTTCCCTTCCCATAAACTCATCCAACCTACTCTTAAATACATTTAGATTTGGACTACGGCTATGTGAAAAGGTTTGACTCAGGATTGAAATGCGTAAACTAAAATTTGATATGAGTTAGTATTGCAAAAATGTGGAATTTTGGAGGGATTAACAAAGCAGTTACGAAAAATAATTGCAACACTGCCACCATGGTCTTTAGGATTCTCTGACCGAGGAGAATGAACAAAAGTGTAATTTGATGGTAATGAAGCATTGATAATATCTTTATCAGCATCATGGGTCCAGGATTCAGAGATTATTAAGAGATCAAGAGAGTGCTCAGACAAAGTTTCGCAGACATAAGACATTTTATTTCTAATTGATCTGATATTTATATATCCACATTTAACAAATGCGCATTCAGATTTCATCCCATCTAATGGATCTGAAACAATATTGGAAAGAATACAATGAGTGGGAGGAGAGGCACAGTTTTCTAGTCATTCCAAGGAATGACTAACACAATTAATTATAACCTGTTTGAAGACTTCTAGGCCAGATTTATTTAAGTGAGTCCCATCAGTGTTAAATAACTTTTTCTTGTTACAAAATTCATCCCAGAGATTGATATAAATTATACCAGATTTATGAGAAATTTGCTGCAATTCAGAATTTATCTTCTGTGCAGAAGAATACCAGTTTTTGTTGTGGCATAGCCTAGGGATGATTCCAGTGATAAAGGAGGGCTTACGACTTTCCTTCATTAGGAAGAGTATTTGCTTAAAGTGATTAATAGTCTCACTTGAAGGTCTATATCCAGAATCAGCACCAGGGTAACAATAGGAGATACTTCCGTTCTTTAACTGGAGGCCTAGACCTCTGACTTGTGAGTCGGCAACAACGGTAAAAGATTTTTTATTAGAGTTAAGATGTGTTTTGGGGACCTTTGATTTAGGATCAACAGCATCTCTGCAATCAATTTTGATTAGGTTATTGGCATTTAGGGTAGTTTGAAACTTTCTTCTTCTATATCTATTGCTATTACATATTGGAATTGTAGGCATAGAAGGTGATAGAATCCGTGAACAATCATTATTGTTTGTATTAGAAATCAATTTTTCAAAGGGTTCCAGGAATTTCTCAAACTCTTCCAGTGCAGAAAACCGATTTTTGCATGGTACAGGCTTATTTAGTTTGGAAAGTTTTAGTTTAGTACCAGTATTTTTCACTATTTTCCAGATGTGTTTAGTCTTGTCATAGTCTTGATAAGAGGAACTGTCTTTATTAACAGAATCATAATTAGTACTTTGAGAGTTGACATCAATATAAGGTGAGTTAACAGTGGAAACTAGCTCACTATGAAGCCATAATTTTAACTTGTCATCGCATTTGTTACAGAACCAATAGATATTCATTTTGGGTTCAATGCTTGTCAAACTCTTACACATACCTTGCGTTAAGTTGAGGCATTTAGCATGAAACCAGTCCAGGCAACGACTGCAAGTTATTCGTAAACTCTCCTCAGCTACCTCCTTCTTGCACAATTTACAGTCAGAGTCGAAACTTATTTTTTATGAATAATAACTTGCTTAGAAATGGTTACTTAGGTCAAGATTGGGTAACCAAAGTTCAGCGAAATCGTGAAAAACGAGTTTGGCCGTCGATCTTATTCTTAAAATTGCCGTTAGTTAGGTCCAAAATTGGGTAAACAAAAAGTCGGCGAATTCGTGAAAAACAAGTTAGGCCGCCGATAATTTCGTTGTTTATACAAAAATAAAGAATTAACAGAACTTAATAAATTTCCTGCAGTGTGGAAACCGCTTGGTAATAGTTAATTTCAATAAAGAACTGTTCGTAAACAATTATTCAATTTTAATCCTCCAAGAAAATATCACTTATTCGGGAACTCGCTATTAACGCGCCCGATCGGTCCTGAACTTGAACACCTTTGAGATCTACCAGTCAGAAAATTTTCGATCCATTTAATAATTTTTCCAGAGATCCCAAGGGCTCTTATTTTGGCTAGCAAGCGCTTATGGGGTACAGTGTCAAAAGCTTTTTTACAATCCAAATATATTGCATCAACTGGATCATGTTCATCTAATATATTATCAATTTCAGAAAAATATTCAAGAAGTTGTGTCAAACATGATCTATTGGATCGAAAGCTATGTTGATGATTGCTAAGGAGATTTTTAGATTTAAGATGGTCCATTATTTTTTCTCTAAGTATTCTTTTCAGAACAGATGTTAAACTAATTGGTCTATAATTTAACGGATCTGATTTCTTTCCTTTCTTATAGATAAGAGATACATAGGCTGTTTTCCATACATCAGGTAGTTGTCCTAGATCTAAAGAGTCCCTAAAGATGGAATACAATGGATGGCCAGATACTCAGCGCATTCTTTAAGAACTTTAGGATGAAAACCATCAGGGCCAGGAGCTGAGGATCCCTTGAGATGAATCATATTATTGTATACATCTTTAATTTCAAAGTAAACATCTTCAAGGAAAACTCCATCAAACTGAAATTGTGGTAGGGGGACTGGCCCGTCGTCTTCTTTAACAAATACTGATTGGAAAGTGCTGTTGATCACATCAGCAGTATCTTTCTTAGTTGTATTAAATGTACCATCTGGTCTGGATACCCTAGAGATACCTTCTTTGATAGTTGTTTCACTTCGTGTATAGGCATAGAAGGCTGCTAGGTCGCCGTTTCCTACTTCAATAGTAAGTGATTTTTCAAAATTTTATTTGGCTTCTCTAACAGCATCAACGGAATCATTTCTAGCCTTGTATTTTTCTAAGTTTGCATTTGATTTATTCTTTCTGTATGTCAGCATTTACTTTCTTTAGTTTGAATTGCTTTTAGAGCTTTTTGAGTCATCCATTTTTTCTTAGGTGTTCCTCCTCCAGACAAGGGTCCCACAGGGATAAACTTTTTAAAGGCAAAATCATATAATTTTTGTAGTAGGTCCCATTTGGCCTGAGGCTCTTTCCCAAGGTGACTATCATAGTGAAGTACGATTTTCAATAATTTTTTCATTTGTATATAGTCACCCTTAAAAAACCTTTTCTTTGAAATTAAGATATCATCAATATCTACTTCTCCCTCAAGGGTAAAGTCAAAGGCTAAAACGGCATGATCGCTTTTCCTAACAGGAGCTTTGTAATCAATGAAGTCAATCTCTAATTCATTCTTTGTAAACACAAGATCTAATAAAGAATGGAAATTTGTACCTCGTTGTCTTGTAAACTCTTTAACATGTTGGTGAAAGAAAGAACTTTGAGTCGCGTCATAAAATAATTGTTCATCACTTAATTCACTAATGTATATAAGATGGTTATACCAATCTATTTGAGGAAAATTGAAATCACCACATATAATAATCTGATCAGCTTGAATTTCACTCAGATGACACATAGCTTTACAGATACCTTGATTGTATTCATGAGATGAGGAAGGGGGGCGATAAATACATACTGCAATAAGGGTCTTTTGACCAAAACTAATCTTGCAAGCTACTAGTTCTAGATTAAACCAAATTTCATTAAAAATTTCTTCTGAAATAAAGTTATCCTTTACAAACATTATCACACCTTCCCCTCCTACTAGGGTTCTATCTTTGCGGCATACAGTATAATTGTCAATTTTAAATAGATCTCCAGTTATGTCACCTGGGCTCATTTTTGATTCAGTAACAAATATTATATGTGTTAAGATTTTATCAACAGATATTCTAAATAATTGAATCTTACTACTAATACCATCTAGATTAGTATACATACATTTAATAAAAAACTTATTGTCTTTAAACTTGAGCAGTTTTTTTACTTTGATATTATTCAAAAGAGAAAATATTCTTTCTGCAGCTGCTGAAAAGGGGGGTAAAGCCAACATGTGAAACATAAATTTACTTAACAAAGGATAGTGGGGTTTATCTCCGCATTTTTCCAAGGAAATAAGATGCCAAAATTTTTCAGGTTCAATTTCTTTGAAACAAAATCTATCCTGATGAGTCAGTTTTCTCCATTCACTATTGCTGGCTTCATATTGATCTGTACTCAAAAGATTTGGAAACTTCATTGCCAAAGGGATGATTGATGTAGGTTTCTCTTCGGAAACATTGGTTGGATCTAATGCTGCTAACTTATTTAAATTAGAAAGCAAATTCAAAGATAGGAAGCAATTCATCATTTCTTTCGAAGCACGCACATAAAAGTTGAATATATTAATTCAAAATTCTTGAATGTCTTCCTGACTAATGGTTTCTGAGTTTTGCATGTAAATGCTTTCAGGAATGGCACCACAATAAACATTTTCTAGTTTAATGTAATTTGCAGAATTACTAATATCAATGTGCTCAATTTCATTGGCTTTTACAATTTCTTGCTTTATAAAATTGCCCAAAATGGCTTTCATGCCTCTAGTTATAGAATATCTCAATTTGTGCAGTCTAAATGATTCAGCCTGAAACTCCAAATTAATCTTATTAACACATGGCAATATATAGGCTAAAAATACAAAATACATTTTTGTTATTGGCTTCTTCAATTCCTCAAGTATTTTCGTAGCCATTGGAATCTCATCCTCAAAACTAGCTGTGGTGAATAATAACAAAAGTTTTGACCATTGATCCAATATTCATTTAACTACATTTTCCAAAGATAGCCACATCTAGTAGAGCTAAGATGAAGAATCTTATGCTGGCTAATTTTTGCAAAACTTTGAAATTCTTAATATTCTTATAAGCGCTTTGGGCTATTGTTAATGTATGAAGAAATATTTCTTACTAACTCCTCTAGTTGGCGAGGCAATTCAAGACAGGTTTCGGAAGCAGACAGTTGTATAGAATGACACACACATGTTTGCACAAATAAATCAGGATTTTTCTCCTTAAGTAGTTTTTGAACCCCACCCTTGTTCTCCATCATCACACTGGCATTATCACTAGAAAAACCGATTAGGTTTTCAAAAGGAATTTCATGTTCATCAAAAAACTTATAACACTATAAATGCCAATAACACTTGCATCTTTGATTTCTATTAGGGTCAGAAATTTGTCCACAGTTTTCTTAATTTCTTCATCATAATACCTGACAACCAAAATAAGTTGTTTCAGTGTAGATACATCGGTTATTTAATCAATTATAAGTGAAAATTTTGTTGTTTTTATCCTAGACAATAGATTATTCAAAGCATAAGGGCCAATCACATTGGAAAAAATACTTGTTTCTTTGGTTCTTGCGCACTTTATATCTTTAGCAATATTCAAATCTAAGCATACATTGGTAATAAGACCTGCCAAATGGTCTAAAAGAGCAATAGGCAAATTGTAAACTTACCAGCCCTGCCAGAGCTGGTTAAGCAGCATTCAACGGTCTTCTTGTTAATGGAGCAGGCAGCCTTCTCAGACTTATTCATAGCTCTGGATATTCTTCAAATAATTTGTCAATTTTTGATTCAAATGAATTTATTGACCTTGCATAGACAGTTTGATCATCTAAATTGTTCCATTCATCAATAACTCTTTGACTAAAGGGAGAACTTTCTGATATTCAATCTTGATCTATCCTTAAAGATTTTCAGGCCATGACCTCTAGTTCTTCTATCATCACTTATTGTAAAAAAATTGTCCTTTCTTAATCCTTCATAACCATGCATAATCTTAAAAATCTCTATTAAATCACTTCTATGCCGTCTCATTTCTGTAGTCTGTAAAATTCTTGAGAAAATAGTTAAAAAAGGGATTTGCCAACATCTAGAGAGGAAGGGGTTAATCAGCGATGCTCAGCATGGGTTTAGATCAGGTAGATCATGTTTGACTAACTTACTAGACTTTCTGGAGTTTGTAACAGATCAAGTAGATAAGGGAGAGAATGTAGATATAATTTACTTAGATTTTAGTAAAGCATTTGATAAGGTACCACATAGGAGACTAGTTCATAAATTAAAAATGATTGGGATATGTGGGGGTGTTTCAAATTGGATAGCTGAGTGGCTGAAAGACAGGAAGCAAAGGGTAGTGCTAAATGGTGTAAAGTCAGAGTGGAGGGATGTTATCAGTGGGGTTCCTCAGGAATCAGTTCTCGGTCCATTATTATTTGTCATCTATATAAACGATCTTGGGGAGGCAGTTAAAAATAAAGTATCAATTTTTGCGGATGATACCAAATTAGCAGCTGTAGTTAAAGATATTGATGATAATTTTAAAGTGCAGGGGGATTTAAATAAATTGTTATCCTGGGCACATAAGTGGCAAATGACTTTCAACCTTGATAAGTGCAAAGTTATTAACATGGGAAAAGATAATAGAGAATTTAACTATGAAATGGATGGGCATTGGCTGAGCTCAGTAGAGGATGAGAAAGATCTAGGAGTAGTAATAGATAAGTCATTAAGGTTTTCTAAGCAGTGTATTGAAGCAAGAAATAGGGCAAATAGAGTGCTGGGTTTCATTAAGAGAAATGTCAGTTACAAAAGTAAGGAGGTTATTCTTAAACTCTATCTTGCAAATACAAATTGGAGATCAAATAGAATACATATATTGCATATATATATATCCCTTATTAGAAGTAAAATAGATTGTGGCTCATTCCTATACCATACATCATCAGAAAGCAACCTACTAAAACTTGATAGAATACAATTTAAGTGTATTAGATTAGCTATAGGAGCATTAAATTCTACTAAAGTTGACTTTTTAGAAGCAAAATCTCATATAGTGCCTCTTAAATTTCGTAGAATATTTCTAGGACTAAGATACAGTATCAAAGTACTGAGCATTGCAAATCATCTCCAAACATGAGGCTTTGAGATGGAGGAACGGGAACCCTTTAGATGTTATCAATGGGATAAGAGGAGGTAAGGTCACTGGGACAGGGAGAATGTAATTGCTTAAAGCAAAGTTGAATCCCCAAAATGGAGGGCTCACAAAGTTGAGTAAACCTGCGACACAAAGCCAAGCTTCTGCTAATGAGATTGTAGCAGGCTGAAAATCTATACTCTAATCCCAATCGTTCCAACCCGCTTCCTACACTAATTCGGATGAGAGAAATCGAGGGAGAAATGAAACGGATTGTATGTACAGTCCTTTATTTACAAGAAAGATATGGGATAAATATTTATAAGAGAGAGGGATAAATAAATTTGAGATCTCAAAATATCCAATCTTATATAAATAAATCCTACTACCAAACAAACAAGAGATAAATGAAAAAACAACAAATGCAATAGATGAGAATAATGTACAACAAAATACAAAATCGTATCGAGGAGGCCTAACAATCACACTTTATCAAAAACAATATAATAAGAAAAGGCCTCACATGGTATCCCCAGGGGGAAGTCCTGCCAGCTACCACTCGAGTGTTCACAATGCCTAGGACTTATCAAGAAAAACTGGCGCTGCCAAGCTTGATATAATATAAAGTGATCTTGTTGCAGTATTGAGGCTATATAGAAGCCCTCCCTTCAAATGAGACATACAATAATTTAACTTGTTACTTTGAATCATACAATCTCTACCACCACTCTTTACAAATTGAAAGTTATCCTGTTGAATTGCAAAATTATAGAGTGGCCTTTCGCGAAACAAGAATTGATAATTTGTTGAGGAAGAGTAAAAAACATTCCCATTTACACACACATTCTTACAGAGAGAGGGAGAGGGCATTGGGAAAAGGGGTGGGAGAATGGCTCTTCACATACACTCACATTCACTCCACCACAAGATGACCACCTGCAATCTTTAATACATTGTGCAATTTGTTACACATAAGATGTGAAAGGGCTACCCTTTTTCTCTTAAGGTCAATGTGGACCCTGAGGTACACTAGTTTAGACCCCTATACAAGATGGATGGAAGTGTAAAAATTTTTAGCAAGTGAAATAAAAACTGTAGAAAGAGAGCACCTTCTATTTAAAATAAAACACGAAAATACTGAGAATAAACCTCAGTGGTTTAACAATAATATAGCCATTAAATTAGGGGATATAAACATTGCCTATAAACGCTGGAAAATAATAGAACAGAAGCTAATTATAACGTGTACATCAACTTCAGGAGAGAGGTTAATTAAGAGACTAGTTAGAAGTTCAAAAAGAAATTTTGAAATTTAAAATCGCAAATCAATGTAAGGAAGATCCCAAATCCTTTTTCCAGTATGTAAGTAATAGGAATCCAGTAAAGAGCATGGTAGGTCCCCTGTTAAATGAAAATGGGGAGTTAATTGGTGAATCAAATGAGATGGCGATTATTTTAAATAACTTTTTCAACCGTTCTCGCAATTGAGAGGGATGGTCCAATCTCAGATTTGGATAATCCACCTTTTAGGGAGGCAGATCATACTGTACTTAGCAATATAAAATTTTCAGTTGAAGAAGTAAGGAATTACATAGAGAAACTTAGAATTAGAAAAGCTCCAGGTCTGGATGGTATTAGTACGAAACTACTGAAACAATTAAAATATGTAATATCGGAGCCTATGGCATTGCCGTTTGAGATGTTGTTTGATGGGAGGGTCATCCTGCGTGCCTTTAAACTGGCAAACATCTTCAAGAAAGGTGACAGAAGCAGGGCCGGGAACTATTGACTGGTTAGTCTGACATCAGTAATTGGTAAGGTGATGGAAAAAATTGTGCGAGACAGAATTGTTGAACATCTGGAAAACAATGGCCTCATCAAGGCATACAGCATGGGTTCCAAAAGGTAAGATCTTGCCTAACGAATCTTATAGATTTTTTCATGATATAGTAAACATGTACAATAATAATAGAGCTGTGGACGTAGTATATTTGGACTTTAAGAAGGCATTTGACAAAGTCCCCCATGTGCGATTAATAAAGAAATGTCATGCACATGGCCTGCGTGGCAATGTATTGCGCTGGTTAGAAGATTGCCTTAATAATAGAGAACTAAGAGTGGTAATAAACGGCGATCAGTCAGATTGGAAACTGGTTATGAGTAGTGTTTCCCAGGGGTTGGTCCTGGGTCCAGTTTTGTTTCTTATTTTCATTGATGACCTTGATGAAGGGTTAAAAAGTAGGTTGATTAAATTTGCGGATGATCCAAAGCTCATGGGAAGCGCACTTACAGATGAGGATAGGGCATCCTTACAGGAAGACTTAGAAAAGCTTATTCAATGGATAGAGAAATGGCAGATGGATTTTAATGTCGAAAAATGTAAAGTCATGCACATGGGTTATTTTACTAAAAAAATTTCAGTATAATATGAGCGGTAGAAATCTTGATTCTATGGAGGAGGAGCGGGAATGGGTGTCCTTATAACCAAGGATCTCAAGCCCTCTGAGATGTGTAGGCAGGCGTCAAGGAGAGCGAATAAGGTTCTGGGTTTCATCTTGCATAATTTCAATTATAAATCTTGTGACATAATAGTCCCGCTTTATATCTCCTTGGTTCGACCCCATCTTGAATATGCCCTTCAATTTTGGTCACCCTTTTACGTCGGATATTGATAGGATGGAGAGGGTGCAGAGAAGAGTGACTAAATTGGTTCCAGAGCTCCGCGGTTTAGAGTAGGAAAAAGTAGACTGAGGGGAGATTTGATCAAAGTTTTTAAAATACTGAAAATTTATGATAAGCTAGATTTGGGGCGCCTCTTTACCTTCAGTGAAGTGAACAATACTTGCAGAAATAATGGTTTCAAGCTCGAGGGTCGTAGGTTTGAAACTATTATAGCAAAAAATTTCTTCACATATAGAGTCATAGACAAGTGGAACAGATTGCCAGCTGAAGTGGTGGGAAGTGAATTATTGAATATATTTAAAAATCGTTTAGACAAGTATTTTGAAAATTGTGGGGTAATATAGATTTACCGAGATACAGGCCCTTGCACGCCTGTATCTCGGTAAATCTTCATTTATATTAAAGGAAGAGTTAAGAATTGCACTGACACATTTCTGCACTTTTCTACAAAGGCCCAGAATGAGAATATCATCCAGGTAGGTGTGGGTAGAACATTCATGAGAACAGTCAAATGCATTGATGACTGCCATTTGCATTATGTAGGGGCTTCCCGGGAAGCCCATAGGGACATGGGTGATACGATACTTGGTACCGTTAATGTATATGCCGAACAGGTGTTGTGCCTTGGGGTGGATGGGAATATGGTAGAACCATCTTTTAGGCCCAACTTTGCAGCTATGTACTTCCAGCTGGATCTAGCAAGGACCTTATGAATTCTATGGAGTTGAAATAGAAGGGGTTTGTAGAAGTGTTCTTCTAACGCACTCATGTTGTACACTATCCTGGCTGATCCATTTGGTTTCGAGACTGCAAAGAGCTTATGGCAGTGAGTGACTTTACTACTTTGTTCAAGAACTCCAAATTGATGGAGTTGCTCGATCAAGGGAACACCTCTTTCACTGGAGGCAGGCCAATGATGGTAACTGGAATTGATAAAAATCTTTACTACTCCCTTTCCTTGTATGCTTTGTAAGATTTGGCTCACCGGGAGAATGCTGGAAAAGAAGCCCAAGGGTTGTAGATCCAATCTGGCATCAGGGGATGCGGCACAAGATTCCTCCTGAAGGTGGTCTATATAGTAAAAATTTCATAGTGAACTTTTTGTTTCTGCACTTGTGAATTATTGTCAGGCTTCATGAGGAACTCCCAAATCTGGAGTTTCGTCCAAATCAAAGCATGTTGAGGGGTCGCACCGAGTGATCGAAAGTTTGCTTTGCTTTCCCTTAGCATAGCGTACCTACCATACACTGTGTTGTGGGCGCTATGCCTTTAGATATACTTCTTTGGTGATGTCAACTCATTTTGTGCATACCCTGACGTAGTTTTTGTTGTTATATAGCTCTGTCTTTATATTGTCAGACCCAGAACTAAGCTAAAAACATTCTCGTTTTCTCCTCAGGTCTAAATGGAGAATTCAACTTGGAAACAGACTGAGCTGTTTTTGTTGGGACAGCCCCTTGAAGCCCTCAGCCAGATTGTCTTTCCAACAGGGGGAGATGTTCTGCAGCGACTCTTATGTCATGGATCGAACAGCAAGGACAATCGAAAAGCTGTCATTGATGAAGTCGTCAAAGTTTGGGAACGTGCCCAAATTCCTGGTGTTCCACTGTGATCAATCATGAAAAAAACTGGAAACCCTCATCAGGAAGTCTGAAGTCGGTAAGAAGACAAAAAAAAGTCAAGGTCATGTCGATCGCTTGGTCATCGTTGTCACCAGTCCATCCGTCAAAAGAGACAAGCTCCTGGGTATCCCTGCCTTGGCATCTGGTACCGGAAAAGCAATGGCCAGCAAAGTCGAGGAGACCATCAGACACTGGATGTTCAAAGATAAAGTTGGCAGTCATGGCTTCAACAACACCGCTTTAAACACAGGTGTCCATGCCAGCTGTTGCACACTCCTCGAACAGAAGTTGGGTCGTCCGTTGTTGAACTTGGTCTGCCGCTACCATGTTATGGACCTCATCTTGGCCTCAGCCTTCGAGACCACCTTCGGCGATGCTACATCCAGCCCAGACATTCAACTATTCAAACGGTTCCACAAGAAATGGCCCACTCTCGTACATGCCAAGAGAGATGTAAATTATTTATTTTCTCTCATCTTATCTTAAAATCAGTATTTATTGATGGATTTAGAAAAACTTGCAAAGATAATTCAATGACTTTTATTGGATTCATATATTCACATATATAGTTTTTGTACTAAAGTATTTCGTTACCAAGAGTAATCCTTGCATCAAATACTAAAATATAATTCTCTACCCTACATTTCCTTTTCAAAAGAAAATTGATACCTTGTAGGCAATACAGATACAGGTTGTCCCCCCAAATATACTAATACATCACAGCAAAGTTTCTTTATTCTAACATTAGTTTTTTACCAATGCCTTAGAGATTATATACAACAAATTTAATACAAAAAATGTATACTTCAGTAAGTAATTACAAAATGGGAGTATATTTATTGGGATATAATTAAATTGAAGTAAAACTAAGACTAGTAAAATATGGCACAATGATAAGAAATGAAATTATAGATACCTATATAAAAATATTTTTTTTGTTGGCCAAAAAAGTTTTTTTGCTTAAAACTTTAAGACTACCCAGACAGTAAGTTGACATTGGTCCAATGTATGCTTACTATTTCGGAGTTCAGACTAGTAAAAATAAAGGCATAAGTTAAGGAAAACCTTAATGAAATTATATAAAGGTGTAATATTTTAACTCACTTAAAAATATCTATGTACTAGAAAATTTGCTTACAAAAAAATATATAGCTTTTAAAAATGGTTTAAGACATACAAAAGAATTGTAAATTCTGCATTATTTGCACTAACTTAAAAAGATTCTTTACTTACAATATATATATATATATATATATATATATATATATATATATATATATATATATATATATATATATATATATATATATATATATATATATCCTATAAAAATGCTACAACTAAATTAATAGGTACTAATGTATTAATAGAATAGCTTTTAACAAACAAACAAAATTGACGATTTGACAGTAAATCACAAAGATGCTATAGTTGTAATATATTAAATGTTATTTATTCTTAAAAATAGAATAGCTTCTATTAGATCTTCTTTTATTCTTGATCTAAGATAACTTTTTATAAGCTGAGAAAGCCTCTCAACACTTACTTGGATTGATGGTAAAGCAGTTACTGTGATTGCTACTGGTTGTATTATTGAAGGATACAATTTAATTGGATCTTTAATATTCAGTTTTAGTGTTCGGTCAATATTCTCAATTTTTTCTAAGGCTTTCTCAACATTTGACCTAAATTCCTCAAAATGAGCTTTTTCTGCCTCATTTTTATTACAAACTTTTGACATTTCTTAGCTTTTTCTTCATTATCAAGATATCTTTCAAAATCCACTTCCTCGTCTGAGTTTTCTAAACAGTCATGAGCCCCAGGAAATGGATCAACTGATGTTTGAACAGTTATACAGTGACTGGACATAACTATTTGCACAACTCTATTTGTGATATATTTTGAAAAGTTTGAGATCTTGTTTGGGGTAAAGAATACACATAGTTCAGAAAACAAATATTTAACAGAATATTTAAGCAGAACATACAAAAATATATTGACAACCAGAAAATCAACTAAACAAAAAAATGTATGGGACAAAAATATTTGGCCAAAATTAATATGTTAAATCATTGTTAGTTTATCGCACAATTTCAGTATCTTAATTTAAACATGTCTTATAAAGCTGCCAGAAACTTCCAGAAGAACATGTAATGTAAATAACTACGATCGGCACAATCATTACCTATCCAGAATTTGTTGAAGGTGGATGCTCAGTGAATACAATGCCGAAAGTCAAAGAAATACCCAAAGCTATTCGAAAGCAAATAGTTGGACCTAGTAATGAAGGATTAACTTATAAGCATCGAGAGAATGGGGCAATCTCCAACCTGCCAAGTGTTAGAGTTTGTCGCAAGATCACAGGGTGCTCTTGACGCTATATGCTGCGTAAGGTGATGAATGTGCCCATGATTACTAGTACAGACCAACAGAATATACTGGAGTTACAAGGAGTTCACATCAGTCGAAAAACGGTTTCTAGAGAATTGCATCAAAGTGGTCTACATGCCTTCACTCCACGTAGAACTCCCCTTCTTACAGCAAAACATGTGAAGAATCGTTTAACGTTTGCCAAAGACCAGCTTGACAAAGGAGTTAAGTTTTGGGAATGGGTTGTATGGTCAGCTGAAAGCAAAATTGAACTTTTTGGCCAGAACGAAGCTCGTCATGTTTGGAGGAAAGCAGGGACTGCCTATGATCCCAAGAACACCATCCCTACTGTCAAGTATGGAGGAGACAACATCATGGTGCGGGGCTGTTTTACTGTCCATGGTGTAGGGGAACTCCACATCATTGATGGAAAAATGGATAGTTCCATGTACAGACAGATACCGGAGCAGAAGCTGCTTCCGAGCACAAAAAAATTCTATGGATGACGCAAGTGGATCTTTTAGCAAGACAATGACCCCAAACATACAGAGAAATTAATGAAAGAATTGTTCGCAAATAAGAAAATAGGTGGCCTTGTGTGGCCTAGTCAATCGCCTGACCTCAATCCCATTGAAAATTTGTGGCAATTATTCAAAACTGCTGTGCACAAAAGAAGTCCAAAGAACCTTGCTGATTTGAGGATCATCTGCATGTAAGAATGGAACAAGATACCACAAACAGAGTTTTAAAAGTTAGTTTCCAGTTACAATAATCGTCTCCATACTGTTATTGCAAATAAAGGTCGCGCCACTAAATAGTAAAGGCTTGTTTTTTGTTTTGGTCAAATACTTTTGTCCCATACATTTTTTTTGTTTAGTTGATTTTCTGGTTGTCAATATATTTTTGTATGTTCTGCTTAAATATTCTGATAAATATACGAGGGGCGGTCAATAAGTTTTGCAATTCGGATATAAGGAAACGAGATATGAGGAAAAGTGTTTTATTATTTTTCAATATAACTACCCTCGACTTCAATGCACTTGCGCCACTTGTCCCCGAGGCTTCAAATTTCTGACAACCAGAAATCTCCCGACTGCTGTTCAATCCACCACTGGACGGTGAGCTGGACATCTTCATCACCCCCAAACCGGCATCCACGCAGTGCAGCCTTGAGCTGGCGGAATAAAAAGTAGTCGCTAGGGTCCAGATCTGTACTTTAGGGGGGATGGTTGAGCTCCTCGAATCCGCACTCGCGCAGGACAGCTTAGGCAACTCTGGCCTTGTGGACTTTGACAATGTTGAAGTCGATCATGGGGCGTGAGGTTTCTAGGGACCTAACGGGTAGAGACCTTGGTCATGGCCAAATCGTCGTGGATTATGTTGATAACGCTTCCATGTGATATTCCAAGTTCTTACTCGATTTCTTCGACCTTCACCCGTCGATTTTCGAGCATCATCCTCTCCATACGGGCCACATTGTCCTCGTTGGTCACGTCTGACGGACGTCCTGGACGGGGGTCATCTTCAAGGGACTCACGACCATGACGGAACTCCCTATTCCAGTGAGCAATGTTGCATAGGAAGGGGCGGTGTCGGTGTACACTGCAACCATGTATTCATGGATCTCTTTTGCATTCTTGCCTTCCTTGGTCAAAAATTTGATCACTGCATGGTGCTCAACCTTCTCCATTGTTGAAAAATTTGTGACTGATGATCTGCGATCAGCTACTGCTTCTTAAATAGACGAAGCAGAAGCATGTGGCTGCAGGTCCTTACTTGTCATAACTTTTCCTACCCCCCCCCCCTTCAAACAGCCATCCCCCTTCCTCTGTTTTGCCCTACTGATTCGCAAAACATATTGACTGCCCCTCGTATGTTCTCTGAACTACATGTACTCTTTACCCCAAACCAGATCTCAAACTTTTCAAAATACATCACAAATAGAGTTGTGCAAATACTTATGTCCAGTCATTGTATATTCTGAATCTATTTTAATCTTATTCATTTCCATGCGAGCCGCAAGGTCAAAAGTGCTTACCTTTCAAAATCTTTTCTTCATTCAAAGTTATTCTGTATTTCGGGTCCACATATATTCCAGCTAACTATACCTTGTTAGCATATAAAGTATCAGAGTTTCTGATGTCTTCTACCAAAATTCCACTAGTTTGAGATAATTTGAAAATTGTTCCTTTCCATTCTCTGCTAAATTTGCCAGGTGTCAGGTCTGCTGATTGAACTTTTTTTGTAGCTATATATAGATGCTTGAGTAATGCTTCAAGTTGTTCTGCTTGTTTTCATTCAATGTCCATAATTTTTACAGAAGGATTTGCCATATCTTTAAGGATTTAATTCTACAAGATGCTGAAACATATGTACTTCCCCAACTTGTTTCCTGATCTATTAATGCACCTTTTAAAATTGCATTAATCTTTGGGGTTCTTGCAGCCAAAGCTATGCTACGTAATTTGGATATAACATTAGCAATGTTCCTTTGCTTTAGGCTATCACATATTGCAAGTTGTAATGTATGGATTGCACATTGCATGTGGGGTATTTCATTAAATCCAATGAAATCATTTATGGCATTCTCTGCGAGTTCATCTGCGTTAGAAGAATCTTCTTCACTAATAGTAATGTAAAAAATATCTTCATCTACTTCACTCTCATTGTTTATCTACTGCACTGATCATATTACTTGCATTGTCAGTAATAATTGCTACAATTTGATCTTTCTAAGTAAGTACTTGGGTGCTTATTTTACAAATGCCTTTTTAAATTAAATGCTCTGGTTGGACCACAAGCAGCTTTTCCACTGTATACACTGATTTTAGCATTGCATAGTTTGTCTTCTGTTTCAATTTTACATATATAATGAGTTTTTTCGTCATTGAACTTGAAATAGTCAAAAACAACTGATTTGGAGGGTCCTTTATTCATATTAGAAAAGGATTAATTAAATTTACATATAGAACTTTTTAAATGCTTCCTGAAATATAAAAATAGTAAAATTATGTGATGAGATAGTGACAAAATTCTAAATATATATAAAAATAAATTTAAAAAAAATTTAAAAATCAATATAATATAAATAAAAAAATATAATTTAATATATTATATATAAATTATATAATAATATTAATATATAATATTTTATTATTTAAATAAATATAGGGTAAAAATATATATAAATTCAATTGTCTTTTATTGCTATAAAAGACTTTGTTTTTGGTGTACATGCACTAGTGACTATTCCATACATTTGCCTAAAAATTTTTATAAAAGAGTTGGGAGTCTGTTTTTTTTTTACTGACTCTTGACTCCAACTCCCTGCTCCCGACTCCAACTCCCCACCTCTGCCTATGAGGAACCTCACTGGTAACATTCCCCCACTCATATTTAATCCCATTTATACTAACTTTTTGCTGTCTTTCACTAAGCTACAACTAAATCCATCTTTAAAATACTTCCATCGATCCTATGTTTTAATTTTGTTCAAAAGTTAGTAGTATTTCTCCAACAACAATCTCCAGCTACCTCTGCCTCTTCTAAAGTCTGAGATTTTAACCTTATTTATTCTGCTGAGAATAAATATTTCCCAACTTTTTCCCAATCTTTGTATTGCTAATACCTTCTTGGGTCATTCCATATGAAATCAACCAATTTTGGGGGAAATTTTAAGTCACCATCACCGATTTTGATGAAAATTGGTATACAGGTTGTATTCGATGAGAGAAAAACAATCAGACACTTTCCAGCCCACAATTTTGAATAGCTCAAAAGTTATAACCTGTCAAAGTTGAGAAAAATTGTCAAATTTCTTGATACCAGCATTTGAAAAAAAATTATTTCTTCCTTATTATAGCACATAAAACAATGAATTATGTATTTTTTTAAAGCTTAAGGGTTGCTCTAAACATTTTTAACAGCAAAATTAATTTTTGCTAAAAAAGTTTTTTTGACCTTAAAGGTCAACTTTTGACCTTTAAAAAAATATATTGGTATCAATAAATTTTTGTGTAATTTTTTTTATAAATATATATGCCTTTAGACTACAATATAAGATAAATTTCATTCTGGGTTTTTCATTATATCAGGAGTTATGATCAATTTTGTAACCATTGGTATGCCAATTTTTACCTATTTTTATGTTATAAATTTTACCTATTAGGTGTTACTTTATAAACTATGAAAGCTAATTTAAAATTTTTCTTTTTTTTTCAGAAAGTTTAATATTTAGATAAAAAAAGTAATTAATAGTTTGCATTACCAATTATTTGTATTTTAACAAATTATTATGGATGAGAAGAGAAAGCATTTTTTAAATATTAAGTATTGCTGCGATTCTTACAAAGGTCACAAAAAATTAATAAAGAAAAATCTGAGACTAATTTCAGAAGACTTAATAAGAGAATATCCAAAATTAAAAAATTTTAAGGACCAAAAAATCTGTGATAACTGCAGAAAAAAAGATAGCTGATGATGAAGTTCTTCATCTCAAAATACGAATCCAAGCCTTTCAGAAGAAAGAATGGAAATTGAGCCAATTACTGAACAGGAAGAATCACAAGAAGCATTAACTGAATTAAATAAATCATTAATAGCTATTGGAGAGTCACCAGTCAAGAAATTTAAAATGGATGTAGTAAAAAAATATAGTTCAGATAAAATGAATAAAATTCAAAAATCCATTTCAAATAAACTCAGAACTGTAGGCTCTGCAACAAAATATCCATTACCCTTGGATCAAGACCCAGAGTCTTCTAGAACAGAATCATGTAAAGATGGTGAAGAAATGATAAATCAACTGAAGGAGAAATTTCAAACTACTAATAAAAGGTCTGAGCAGCTGCAAATCTTAACTGTTTTGCCAAAAAGCTGGAGCTTATCCAAAATTAAATCTGAATTTAATGTTACTAATTACATGGCCAGACAAGCTAAAAAACTAGCAATGGAAGAAGGAATAATGTCATTGCCAAGCAAAAGAAAAGGTACATTTCCATCAGAAACAATTAAGTAGTAGAAGACTCTTATAAAAATGAAGAAGTAAGCAGAATTATGCCAGGGAAAAAAGATTTCAAGAGTGTTAGAAAAGATGGACAGAAAACTCATGAACAAAAATACTTAATTTTGGGAAATTTAAAAGAAATTTATCATTTATTTAAAACAAAATACCCAGACACTAAGATTGGCTTTTCAAAATTTGCTGAGCTGAGACCCAACGAGTGTGTATTAGCTGTTGGTGCAGGAACTCACAGTGTGTGTGTTTGCACACATCATCAAAATGTTAAACTGATGATTATTGGTACAAGGCTACCACAGTTGACAAAAGACAGTGACCTGCATTTAGATGATTACAAAACATGTCTATCATTCATTACATGTTACCCTCCAACTTATGAGTGCTATTTTGATTAATGCTCAGAATGTTTTTCTAAAATAGACGAACTAAAACTATATGTTCTAAAATTTTGGATGACAATATGATTGATGAGGTAAATTACAAGCAGTGGCTCTCAACTGATCGCTCAACTTTAGAGCTTGTTTCAAGAACAACTGAAGAATTTATAGA
This sequence comes from Ceratothoa steindachneri, assembly GCA_963969495.1. NCBI lineage: Eukaryota > Metazoa > Arthropoda > Malacostraca > Isopoda > Cymothoidae > Ceratothoa > Ceratothoa steindachneri. The sequence continues at coordinate 138,178,338 of OZ018318.1, read as the reverse complement.
CACTTTTACCTTAAGTCTTCTCAATTTAAAAAAACATGATTTCATAGCAAAAAAGCAGGCACAATTTTGTTCAACTAAAAAAGAAGAACTAAAAGATGGTGAAATCTTAGTAGTATGCGATTTTGCTGAAAATTACTCATTCCTTCTTCAGGATGCAGCACAAGGGTACCACTGGAATAACTCCCAAGCTACATTACATCCCTTTCTTTCCTACTACAAAGAAGCTGGGAAAACACAACACATAAGTTTTGTTGTGATTTCAAACTGCTTGAAGCATGACACTGTTGCAGTCCATTTATTTAAAAAAAAACTTATTGAATTTTTTAAAAAAGAACTCAAATTCCCAATAACAAAAATTATATATTTTTCTGATGGAGCTGCGTCACAATATAAAAATTTTAAAAACTTTATTAATTTATGTCACCATAAATCAGATTTTGGATTGGAAGCAGAATGGCATTTCTTTTTTACATCTCATGGAAAAGGACCATGCGATGGTGTAGGGGGCACAGTAAAAAGACTAGCAGCAAAAGCTAGCCTGCAAAGAGCATATAATGATCAGATAATGACTCCTCAACAGCTCTTTGATTTTGCTGAAAGACACATTAAGGGAATCAAATTTTCATATGTCCCAAATAGTGAATACATTGAAGAAAAAAATTATTTGCAAGAAAGATTTGACCAGGCCTCTGCAATAATTGGTACCCCAAAACTACACAGTTTTGAGCCAGTTAATGAAAATGAACTAAGAGTGAAAACAATATCATCTGCATCAGAATTCAAGAAAGTGAAAATATCCTATACAGAGGCAATATTATTGGAGGATGTAAAAGGATTTGTCACTGCTAAGTATGATGACAAATGGTACTTAGGGTGTGTATTGGATACCAATGTTGAGAAAATGACTGTTAAAATAACATTCCTAGAACCAGAAGGACCATCAAATTCATTTAAATATCCAAGAAAACCAGATGTATTAGTATTGCCATTAGATGACATATTGAGCATTGTTGAGCCTGTAACAGCAACAGGAAGAACTTACAAACTATCTAAAAATGAACAATTAAAATCAACAGAAATAATGCAGAAAAAAATTGATTCCTAAATTATTATAAAAAGAATAAATTCATTTTGGGAGGTTGGGTGGGACCTGTGGCTTTTTTGCTGAGCTATCAGGAGTGACCCCTTAGGCGATGGGGATACCAGCAGTTATGCAGGTATCTTAACTGTTGGTAGTGGCTCTGCCACCATTGACCATAGCAAATTATAAATTAAATACATAGGTAGGTAGCTTTAAAAATATTTATAATTTTAACTAAAAAATTACTGAAAGTTCATTTTTTCTTGTAGGTAGGATTTAACACATATATATAGAATTAATGATTCTAATACACAAGTATATATTAAAAGCATTCAAATATAATACTTAGGCATCTAATAATTGATAACTAACTCTGTGAATATGACGTAACTCTGTTAATATGACAAAGATGCATATAAAAAAAATTTATTTGTGAAGATAGCAAAAAATGGCCATACCAGTGGTTACAAAATTGATCATAACTCCTGATATAATGAAAAACCCAGAATGAAATTTATCTTATATTGTAGTCTAAAGGCATATATATTTAAAAAAAAAATTACACAAAAATTTATTGATACCAATATATTTTTTTAAAGGTCAAAAGTTGACCTTTAAGGTCAAACAATTTTTTTTTACCAAAAATGAATTTTGTTGTTAAAAATGTTTAGAGCAACCCTTAAGCTTAAAAAAATACATAATTCATTGTTTTATGTGCTATAATAAGGGAGAAATAATTTTTTTATCAATGCTGGTATCAAGAAATTTGACAATTTTTCTCAACTTTGACAGGTTATAACTTTTGAGCTATTCAAAATTGAGGGCTGGGAAGTGTCTCATTGTTTTTCTCTCATCAAAATCAACCTGTATACCAATTTTCATCAAAATTGGTGATGGTGACTAAATGTCCCTTGTTGAATTCGGATGGAATGACCCTCTTACCTATTTGTTAGAACTAAATCCAATCTATTATTACCCCTAGTGGATTGGTTTGCAACCCAAGAATATGATCCTTCACCATATTAAAAAATTCCTTAACCTTGTAATCACCGAAAAGAGCTTCCCAGTCTATATTTCAGTAATTAAAATTACCCTGGGAATAGCCTGGATTTGAACCCCATTGAAAACCTCTGGTTCATCATAAAGAGGCATCTATGGGGCTGCTGTGCCTAAGCTTATTCATTACCTCCACTAGTTGTGGAGCAGTTTTGAACCCTTCTTGTTCCAAAATCTCATGTAGTCACTGCCTAATCATCATCAGGGGTGTATCAAGTGAAAAGGACACCCTACCAAGTATCAATCACTTAGGCCTCTATAACCAATTTCCTTTTATTTTTCAGTATGACCCTCTTAGTTGGTGAGGGGGAGTTGCACTAAGAATTGTGGCGCTGACTGTACAGGACACTCATGAATTAACTATTTTAATAAAATTGAGTAAATGCTTAGAAAACACACAATTTTATGTTTATTACTTAATTATGATACAAAAGCAAATAAACCCTAGATTCATGAGTTTCCAGATAAAGGTTGGCATGCTGGCCCCGATGGCATTTGTTCTAGGTCATATGCCTATTGATTCCTTGTCAGGATCCCACAACAGCTAGAGCTAATAGCAACTGCAGATGTAGAAATGGACCCAGAAGTGCCCCACCCTAGATGGCAGAGTCTTTTTGCCCTGTGGCTGTACAATGAGTAACTGGGACACTTCCCCAGGCCAGAGTCCTTCCCTGTTCAAGATCTTCATGAGGTGGCAAGGGCCTCCGAGAACTCACAAAGAGGGGGAAGGGAAACTCCTCCTTTGGGTGGGGCCCCATTGTAAGCCAAATCCTCCCCCATTTTGGAGAAGTATAGTTATTCTTTTCAAGTTCATTGATGGCATTATGTTGGCCTAAGGTCACAGGTTCCACCAGAGATGGCTCTAGTAAGGTAATTGGTAATAAACCAAAAGTTCTCAGACATGACCCTTATTGTGAATGCAGCTAACCATTCCTTGTGTATTTACAAGGAATGGTTCTGAAATGGAATGAAAATAAAACTAGAACACAAATTAGAAAAAAAAACAATTATGCACTTTTAACACATGATAAACATAAATAAAAGTATTTGTAAACAATTGTTCTATACAATAAAAGAAAAACTGGGATAATTTATTTTTTTAATGGAATCCTATGCAACAACCCTTCCAAAAGGTTATAAATGGTACACAAAATTAGCAAAAGAATTATTACTAGGGATGTTGACATAAATGCCGGCATCATTTATTCACAAAGCAAAAGAAAAGTAAATGTAAATAAGAAGTTTCAGAGAAAATATCTGAAAGTCTGCTAAGTATAAATGAACACAGTTGCAATCCAACTCCACATAGCAGTTGAGCTTACATACTTGTGTTAAATAAAGGCAAAGGGCAATGGAGAGAGATCCTGCAAATTTTGCTATGCAAGAATGAGTAAAGAATGTGAAAGTGCAGCAGACCCCCAAATTGAAGATAATCTTGGCTTAATATCCACTTTTTTGATAAGCCATTCATTCATTCATTATTTCTAGAATATTTCAGCACACATCATAAATAAATTTCTTTTTATAGCTTATGTAACTCAGAAGATGCAAGCCATGTAATTACCTAGGTTATAATTATGTTTTGGTAATTTAAACATTTTTAAGTTACTATTTTATATTTGTAATAGTTAAAAAAAGAAGTTTCATGTCCAACTATACCCTTATCCAAAACCCTTGGTTAAAAGCTAAATATTTGACAAAAGCTTTCATACTTCAAAAATTAAAACTCTCCAGAGGGCACCAGAAATTTTTATATCATGTAGGGCGAGGTAACATTTTCTAGAATGATGCATAGAGCTTATATCCTAGCTGTTGCATGCAGTATTTCAGGGAAACACCTTGTATAATATTGGTGTTATACTGGAGCCTGCCAAAATTACATATATAACACATGTTATATATGGTAATAAATATGTTAAATAAGTTGTTGTAACCTTTGAGTAAAGGATGGTACAAGACAAGGAGGTGTTTGGTAGGCCCTAATGTCCTTTTTCATCTATTTCTAATATTCTTATGTACCTAGCTATTGTCTTTTATAAATCTTTTTTACTTGTTATATTTTGTCTTACTGCAATTTGAATTTGGCTTTCATTTTTACAAGTATCACTTCTTTCCTATATATTTAGATATGTTTTAAATAATGGTAAACTAAAAGTTGGAATTAGTTGTTTAAAATGGCATCTTCAAGGGGTCGCACAACTGGTTATTGGAGACATTTGAATCAGTTTTATAATTCTACTTTAAAATCTTATACTAATAAATTGAGTGAAATTATAAAAAATATTATTTTTTTTAAATTATCTAATTGGACTTATTCAGATAGTTTATATAATGGGATAGCTACTTCTTCAACCAGCAAAAATATAACTAAAGTAAAAGAAAATATTGTATCTACTAAATCTTTTAACCGTAAGTAACAGTCTTTTTTTAATCATTAATGGTGAGAAGCTATGCCTTTTCCCTTTATTTCGGCTTTAACAGTCATTATATATATACATTAGGGGGTTGTCCAAAGAACTTAAAATTCTATTTCTTTCTATCCACAGGGCTGCCCTGTAAAGGGCACGGCGATTTACCATCCTGGCCGCCGTGCTGATGGGATTTAGCACCCCATCTGACCCCAGCTTAGCCCCTTCTCCTTCCTTCAAAACACTTGTGTTTTCCCTCTGTTTCCTTGCTTTTCATACAACCTCTTCCACAACTTTCTCTAGTCAGCCTCTAATTTCACAGGGTAGATGCTGACCTTCTTCTCAGCCAACTATCCCTGATCAGGGCTGGGGTGGGAGGGGACAATGTTCCCTAACCCCTGAGCTCTGGTTTGGGATGGTAGGTTTTTAACAACCTGCTTTATCCCCTGGAGGGGATGGCTAACTGGAGGCCCCTCCTGTGACGCAAATGGTCCTTGAGGAACCCCAGCCTCAGACGGTAGGGCCTTCCATGCAAGGTCCTCCTCAAACGGATGGAGTCTCTGAGGCAGTACAAGGATGGGAGGGATCTCCTCCGACAGGGGCCCCTACAACTACCAGGAGCGTCTCCATTTTGGAGAAGGACCTGGATGAGGCCCGTCCATCTGGCCTGAGGACTTCTGCCGGCGGAGGTGAGAAGCGGGTTCATTCCCCGCCCTCCTCTCCAAAAAAAGAAAAAGAAAACGAGTAAAAAGACCAAGAAGACTCGGGGCTCCTCTCCATCCACAGGGGCTGCAGGGACGGATGGGTCTGCTGCCACTTTGGTAGGCGAACAAGCCAAGATCGGCACATCCGGCCCCTCTACCTCCCCGTGTGCGGACCCCCTGACTAAGACTAAGACCAAGAGTGCACAGGGTGGAGCCTCGATGACATTGGGGCCCCTCATTCACAGGTTACCTGGCATTTTCGAGCCCGCTGGCTTTAAGCGCTTTCTCGTTATTCGCTCCACTGATGGCACCATGTTGTCCAAGGGCAATATGATCCATCAGAGGAGAGGATTAGCTAGTGCAATTGGTAGAGAGCAGAAGGTGACCCGTTTCTCGGACGAGAGCCTTGTGGCGAATCCTGCCGAGGCGGCCAAGATAAGTGCTCTTCGGACACTTCATGGCACCCCGGTGAGTGTGACGCCGCACTCTACCATGAACTTTGTGAAAGGAGTAGTTTATGCGAGGGAACTCGTTGACTACACCATTGAGGACATCACCCTAGAGCTGGCCGACCATGGGGCGGTCAAGGTCTAACGTGTGATAAGAAAACGAGGGGCCTCGAGACCCATCCCTACACTTTTCGTTACGTTCGACTGTGACAAGCTCCCTGAGTCGGTGCGTGCTGGTTGGTACCGCTACCCCGTGAAGGCATTTGTGCCACTGCCACAGCGGTGCTATTACTGTCCCTGCTTCGGCCATACGAATCGCTCATGTAGACGTGCAAAATCGGGGTCACCCAAATTCTGTGTAAATTGCTCCAAGGTCGCACACGATAAGTCCAAATCGTGTGTGGCCAAGTGTGTCAATTGCGGAGAGCCGCACCCTGCTTTTTTGAAGCAATGTGGTGCATATCTCCTTGAGAAAGTAATCCTGGCCGTTCAGGCCCAGGATTGACTCTCATTCCGCGAGGCTAAGGACTTGGTCCTGGCGTGCCCGGCTCTGCCTGGGACATCATGTGCCTCAATAGTTAGAAAGGCACCCTCTGCTCCTGGCCCATCCAGGCCAACGAGCACAGTTGTTTCCGCGCCCATTTGGAGCCCTTCTGCAGGCTACCCAACCCGGGCACTCGCCTGGTAAAGCTGGCGGCAAAAATGGTTCCTACCCAGCCCCGGCTAAAACCAGGGCTCCGTCCTCTCCCCCCAGCGTGACGGTTTCCCGTAAGGCGAAACGGCCATGCGCTTCCACCGAGTCGTTAGACTAACAGGGGGCAACACCCGTGAAGATGGTCGCTAGGCCATCTTCCGGGGTTCCTAAAGCTGTCGCCCGAATGGAGGACAGCAAGAAAGGAGCTTCGGCTCCTTCGCCCACGCCCCGAGGTGGAGTGAGTGGCTCTGAGACGGTGGTTCCTCGAAAAGAGGGCCCCTTGCCTCCCAAGCCGCAACGCCTGCCTAAGGTTTCGAGGCGGAGGGAGGAAAAAACTTACATGGCGAGCCCAACCTCCCCCAATAAGTCCTCGAAGGCGACAGCGCCTTCAGCGCTTTGTCCGGCCAACAGCGCCCGGGGTTCTGCCCCCGGGAAGCGTACGGCCATTCCCGTGAGGGTCTTCAGTTCGAGGAGGGCACCCGCGTCTCCTCCGAGCTAGGCCTGGAGGGCATATTCCTTCAATGGAATTGCCGTGGACTCCGGGCCAACCGGGAGGAGCTGCGGAGGCTTGTCTCGCCCCGTTCCCCGTTAACTATCTTTTTGCAGGAGACCATACTAGGCGCGTGCCCCCTGCCCGCCCTCCCGGGGTATAAGGGTCTTGCGACCCCACCACCGCGTGATGGCTGGGCTGGGGATGCGTGGTTTACACCCCGCATGATGTCTCCGTTCTTCCTTTCTCTTTAGATACCTCCTTTAAGGCAGTGGCTGTGCAGCTGCACCTGGATAGGGGTATACTATCATTTCTGCGTACATTCCACCGTCAGCTGACTTCCGCCGCGTTGTGGCACGGTTGCCGAGGCCCTATCTCTTGCTTGGAGATCTCAACGGCAGGTATCCTCTCTAGGGAGATTACTCCATAAATCCCAGGGGACAAGTCCTTGCCGATCTGATCGAAGAGCTTGAGATGGGTGCCTAAACGTGGATGAGTTTACGCATCACTGTCCGAGAACCGCTTCATTTTCTTGCCTTGACCTATCTTTGTGCTCTTCGGATGCACAGCTTGATTTTGATTGGGGGGTGGTCGATGACCTACATGGTAGTGATCACTTTCCCATTCAAATATCATTTTCAGGGCAACTGCCGCCTGAGAGACCACCTCGGCAGTGCTTGGCGCGGGCGCGGTGGCCTGCATTTCAGGAAATGACTGAATTTTCTATCCCAGTCGAGGAGTTTAGGTCGTAGATGAGGCTGTTGAGTTCTTCTCCGGCAACCTCATTGCCTTGGGCCTGATAGGGCTACTGCCCTACTTTTTTATCGATCCTTTGTTCGTTCGAAGCTCGACTACGGATGCGAGTTTTATGCATCCGCAGCCAAGCGTTTATTGCGGAAGGTGGATTTGATTCACCACACAAGCCTTTGCCTTGCGACCGATGCCCTCCGCGCTTTCCCCATTGAGAGCCTGTTGGTCGATGCTGGGGTGATGCCACTCGCTCTGCTCTGCGTGCAGTGCATCACTTGCCTGTACGCGCGAGCCCGGCGCCTCATTCAGTCGCCAACAGCTCTCACTGCATCCACAGCTGATCTCGATGGTAGTGATTTATTGTGTGTCTTTACCTCGTACAAGTGCTGGGAATGTTGGTATGGTTGATCATAAAAGTAAGTTTGCGTATGCAGTGGCTATGAGAGATAAAAGGAGTGTGGTTGAGCTGTTGGTTTTTCCTATGTGTGCATGGAAGCCTAGGAGATGTCTGAGTGATAATGGGCCTGAGTTTGTGGGTGAAGTATTTGAATGAATGTTGAGCATGTAAGAACAACTCTGTATGTACCGTCTTCGAATGGGTTGGCTGAGCATACCATTAGGACTTTGTGTGAAATGTTGAGAATGAATAGGGAAAAGGCATTTTTGGAAAATGAATAGGGATATTTATCAAGATGTAACTGTTATTGGAATTGGAGATATGGCTGGCGATCTGTTTGGGAATGGCATGCTGCTTTCAAAAAATATGCAGCAATCCTTTATAACCGTTGTTTACGCTTCAATCGCGTTAATCTATCAAATGAAAGAAAACTGAAAAGTGTGAGACTTTGAATGACTGGGATGTAGAGTGTTATGGGTGTATAATTCAATGGTGCATAGTGCGACTGGGATGTCTCTTGTGTCAGTTTGTCACATTTTGAAAGGCGAGTAAAAGTGAGCAGAGTGTATGGTGTGAGGCGCATGAAAGGTTTTGTTCATTTGAAATAGGTGCAAAAGTGTTGAAGGTAAAAGAAGTGAAAGGTAGGTTGAATGTGTCAAAGATGAGTGAAAAGTTTGAAGGACTGTATAGAGTTGTGAGAGTCTGGGAGAATGGTGTGATTTATGTTTTGGAGAGTTTGAATGAAGGTGTGACCGAGAGAGTGCAGGCTCATCAGAGTTAGTTGAGGAGGTAGAGGAGAACCTCCTGACTACCTGGTGAGTCATCCGCTGTATGAACTTTGCAGAGAGAGAGATAAGGTGCATGATGATGAGATGGAGTGTGATAGTATAGATCTGTCAGCACCAGGCCCTTTTAAACACACGCAATGACTTTTAGTCATAAGAAGTGGCAGCTTGAAAGATTTTTCCCTGGGGGACCATAAACCACATGAAGTAAAGGCCTCTCTTGTTTGTTTGTTTGTTTGTATTTTTTGTAAATTGTTTTTTTTTTTATTGGTAGTATTCACACAGATTGTTTTTTTTTGGTAAATAAAGGAATATATACAATCCATTTAATTTCTCCCTTGATTTCTCGCATCCGACTTGCTGTAGGAAGCGGGTTGGATAGATTGGGACTAGAGTGTAGGTTTGGGGCCCACTACAACTCCATTCTCATTTCCACATACTATCATCATACCTTTCTATCCATTTACATTGAGCCTCTTTCTCACAAAAATCTTGTTAAATGAATCAACATTTCTATTTAAAGCAATCTTGCTCTCAACCACTAACACTAAGTCATCAATATAGGACCCCTTTCTCATCAGTCTAACTCCCTTGTCCTTCATTTCCACTTATATTTTTCTTAGCATTCCATCCATAAAGATATTAAACATCCATGGTGATATTACACTCTGCCACTCAACAATTTACCACCTAGTTCTATACTTTTTTAGTATCTGCTTCCCTTTTGACATATCCTAAGCTTTCTCAATATTCTTAAGTTCATCCTACTTCTTAATTCTCTTATCCTTTGCTTCATCTGTTTCAATGCAAATACTCGAGTCACATAACATCTACCTTACTCATCTTCTATCATTTCTTACCTGCTATATATATTTTTATTATATAAAAACAATACTAATTTAGTCAATTTTTATATTTTCAGAAAATGGCAAGAGTAGTTATAGTGAATTAATAAAGGCTTTAAATTCATGTACACCAAAAATTGCAAATACTTCTCAAAGAAGAGAAACTAAAGATTCAATTGAAGAGAAAGGGCAGGGAAATGTTTTCCCAAAATGGAGGTCAAAGAAGAGGGAGATCATATCTAGAGCGAGCATTGACTCACGAACAAGACATCTTATCAAAGGATTAGAGCTTGAATTGCAGAATAATGTCACTCTCTACCGATTAGAAGACTTATGTGTTCATTTGAAACAATATCCTAATACTCAAGGAGTTGTGATCAAGGTTTGTTACCTGCTTAGATAAATAATGTTTTGTGAGTTAGTTTAGAATGGAATTCTGTCACCTTAAACTGTTGATGCCTGCCTTCATGACTACTTACTTTGGTTCATCATGCTGTTTTTTTGTTTTTGCTAGCACTCTGGAATTCGTAATCTATTGAGGATTCTTCACCAGTCTGATGATTCAAGCATAATGCAAAGTGCAAGAGAAGCCTTGGCTCTAATTGGTTATACAGCTCCTGTCAAAGGCCAGGGCATCAGAATTCTTTCAATTGATGGAGGGGGAACAAGGTAAGTAAGCAATAAATCACCACCATCAACACTTTTCCATAAAAAGTTAGCTACTCCTATCCAGGCTCGCGTCACCTTTTATAGCATGCATTGGAAAGTAGTGTAAGTATTTTTCTGCTTCACACATAAGATCATTGATACAAAAAATAAAAACTAAAACTTAAAAATGTTTTTTGAATTGTGTACAACACCCTTATCTTTGAGATTGTATTGAAAATTGGTTTGGGCATTTTGAGGTCATTTCCCTGTAGGGGAGCTGCACATCCTCCTGGTGTGAGTGCAACTTAGGGAAGCCCTTTCATTGGGTTGAATCAAACTCTGATGCAGCAGGGGGAGGGGGGTTACGCTTCCTCACACCATTCCATTTTCTCTATAACTATCTCCTCAAACCTCTGTATAGGCTTAAAGACCTGACCAGTTACCTCATGCTGTGTCAGAAGAGAGGCTTTAGAACCTCTGTAAACAATGCCCTTTAACACGTACAGGTCGCAAGAGACCAGCCTTGAGGGAACTGGGCATTAGGGCATGAATAATGGGAATATCGGTTTTGCTCCAATAACCACTTTCCTGCATCTAATTGGCTCACCACCTCCCTGTAGCCGTTTTCAGGTGCATAATGCTGTACTGCTTGTCGCGAGAGGACTTTATTGCTTTGTTGGCTGCCAGGCCAGCTAAAAGTCTCGGGCTCGCCCTGTCACTGGATCTGCCACAACAGATCCTTAGATCCTGGTTGTCCCATCTAAGATTATTACATCTTACAATGGGTAGATCACAACCCCATAAGGGCCGCGGCGATTTGCCATCCTGGCCGCCGTGCTGACGGGACTCAGCACCCCGTCCAACCCCAGCTTAGCCTCTTCTCCTTCCTTCAAAACACTTGTTTCCTCACTTTTCATACAACCTCTCCCACAACTTTCTCTGGTCAGCCTCTAATTTCACAGGGTAGATGCTGACCTTCTTCTCAAGCCAACCATCCCGGATCGGGGCTGAGGGGGGAGGGGACAACGTTTCCTAACCCCTGAGCTCCGGTTTGGGATGTTTTTTTTTAAAAACCTGCTTCATCCCCACCCATACCTTGCTCCCCTACCTTTTCCTCTCCTCTTCACAATCTATCCTTTTACGCCGTGTTCAAGGTGGAGCCGCCATGCCGGTGGACTGCCAAGCCACCAGGCGGGAGGGGTGGTCCCAAATGGCGGCGCCTGGCTCTGCTAGGCCTGTAAGCACCTCTTGCAGTGCGGGCAACTACGAGTGGTGATGAGCGGTTTCATCCCGTAATAAAAAGAGGGTCACCATGCCCAATGATGAGTCTAAAAAAAACCCCTTCAATTCCCCCTGAACAAACGATGGAGCCTCCATATTTCTCTAACCGGAGAGGAGGCTTACTCCTCTTCTTCGCCTACGGGTGCAGGGGACTCTCCATCGTCCCCTTCTCTGGAGATGCTTCCGGGCACTTCCCTTTTTCCAGCAGCAGTCCCCTCTGTCCTTTCCAAGGGGACTGACAAGAAAGCCAGCCGCTCGCCATCGAAGCGGCTCGGTAGGGCAAACCCCCTTAGGGGGGAGAGGGAAGCCAGGCCCCTTCGGTCGCTTCCCTTAAAAAACCTGCTGGCAAGAATATTAAACATTGCTGGGGTCAAGGCCTGTGCCTCCCCACACAAGACTGGTGACGATGCCAAGGGGACCTGCAATGTCCTGGAAGGGGATGGCCAACTGGAGGCCCCTCCTGTGATAGACATGGTCCTTGAGGAAACCCAGCCTCAGACGGTAGGGCCTTCCATGGGGGCGAAACCGGGCTCGGCGCCAAACACTGAACCCGAATCCGCCCCTATGCAAGGACCTCCTCAAACGGCTAGAGTTTCTAAGGCAGTACAAGGAGGGGAGGAATCTCCTCCGACAGGTGCCCCTACGACTACCAGGACCTTCCCCATTTCGGAGAAGGACCTGGCTGAGGCCGGTCCATCTGGCCAGGTGGCTTCTGACGGCGGAGGTGAGAAGCGGGTTCATTCCCCGCCCTCCTCTCCAAAAAAGAAAAAGACTCAGAGCTCCTCTCCATCCGCGGGGGCTACGTGGACGGATGGGTCTGCTGCAACTTTGGCAAGCGACCAAGCCAAGATCGGCACATCCGGCCCCTCTGCCCCCCTGGTTGTGGAGCCCCTGACTAAGACCAAAAGTGCACAGGGCGGAGCCTCGATGACATCGGGGCCACTGATTGAGAGGTCACCTGGCGTTTTTGAGCCCGCCAGCTTCAAACGCTTCCTCGTTATTCGCTCCACTGATGGCACCATGTTGGCCAAGGGCAACATGATCCATCAGAGGAGAGGATTAGCTAGTGCTATTGGTAGAGAGCCGAAGGTGACCCGTTTCTCAGACAGGAGTCTTCTGGCGAATGCGGCGAATCCCACCGAGGCGGCCAAGATAAGTGCTCTTCGGACACTTCATGCCACCCTGGTGAGTGTGACGCCGCACTCTACCATGAACTTTGTGAAAGGAGTAGTTTATGCAAGGGAACTCGTTGACTACTCCATTGAGGACATCACCTTAGAGCTGGCCGACCATGGGGCAGTCAAGGTCGAATGTGTGATCAAAAAACAAGGAGGGGCCTCGAGACCCACCCTTACACTCTTCATCACATTTGACTGTGACAAGCTCCCTGAGTCGGTGCGTGCTGGTTGGTAACGCTACCGTGTGAAGGCATTCGTGCCACTGCCGCAGCGGTGCTATTACTGTTACCGCTTCGGCCATACGAATCGATCTTTTAGATGTGCAAAGTTGGGGTCACCCGAAGTCTGTGTAAATTGCTCCAAGGCCGCACACGATAAGTCTAAATTATGTGTGGCCAAGTGTGTCAATTGCGGAGAGCCGCACCTTGTTTCTTCGAAGCAATGTGGTGCATATCTCCTCAAGAAAGAAATCCTGGCCGTTCAGGCCCAGGATCGAATCTCATTCTGCGAGGCTAAGGACTTGGTCCTGGCGCGCCCGGCTCTGCCTGGGACGTCATGTGCCTCAATAGTTAGAAAGGCACCCTCTACTTCTGGCCCATCCAGGCCAACAAGCACGGTTGTTTCCGCGCCCATTCGGAGCCCTTCTGCGGGCTCTACTCAACCCGGGCGCTCCCATGGTAAAGCTGACGGCAAAAAGGGTTCCTACCCAGCCCCGGCTAAAACCAGGGCTCCCCCCTCTTCCCCCAGCGTGACCGTTTCCCGTAAGGCGAAACGGCCACGCAACTCCACCGAGTTGTTAGACTCACAGGGGGCAACACCCATGAAGTTGGTCGCCAGACCATCTTCCGGGGGTCCTAAAGCTGCCCCCCGAAAGGAGGACAGCAACAAAGGAGCTTCGGCTCCTTTGCCCACGCCTAGAGGTGGAGCGAGTGGCTCGGAGACGGTGGTTCCTCGAAAAGAGGGCCCCCCACCTCCGAAGCCGCAACGCCCGCCTAAGGTTTTGAGGCGGAGGGAGGAAAATACTTGCATGGCGAGCCCAACCTCCCCAATAAGTCCTCGAAGGCGACAGCGCCCGTGGTTCTGCCTCCGGGAAGCGTACGGCCATTCCTGTGAGTGTCTTCTGTTCGAGGAGGGCCCCCGCGTCTCCTCTGAGCTAGGCCCAGAGGGCATATTCCTTGAATGGAATTGCCGTCGAGTCCGGGCCAACTGGGAGGAGCTGCGGAGTCTCGTCTCGTCACGTTCCCCGTTAGCTATCTTTTTGCAGGAGACCATGCTAGGCGCGTGCCCCCTGCCCTCTCTCCCGGGGTATAAGAGTCTTGCGACCCCACCACCATAGGATGGCCGGGCTGGGGGATGCGCGGTTTACACCCGGCATGATGTCTCCGTTCTTACTTTCTCTTTAGATACCTCCTTTCAGGCAGTAGCTGTGCAGCTGCACCTGGATAGGAGGTATACTATCATTTCTGCGTACATTCCACCGTCGGCTGACTTGGACGCGGGGGACTTCCGCCGCGTCGTGGCACGGTTGCCGAGGCCCTTTCTCTTGCTTGGAGATGTGAACGGTAGGCATCCTCTTTGGGGAGATTACTCAATAAATCCCAGGGGACAAGTCCTTGCCGATCTGATCGAAGAGCTTGAGATGGGTGTCCTAAACGTGGATGAGTTTACGCATCACTGTCCGAGAACCGCTTCATTTTCTTGCCTTGATCTATCTTTGTGTTCTTTGGATGCACAGCCTGATTTTGATTGGGGGGTGGTCGATGACCTCCATGGTAGTGATCACTTTCTCATTCAAATATCATTTTCAGGGCAACTGCCGCCTGAGTGCCCACCTCGGTGGTGCTTGGCGCGTGCGCGGTGGCCTGCATTTCAGGAAATGACTGAATTCTCTATCTCAGTCGAGGAGTTTAGGTCGGTAGATGAGGCCATTGAGTTCTTCTCCGGCAATCTCATCGCCGTGCGCCTGACTACTATTCCTAGGACGTCTGGCCGTTTTGCACGCCGACCACTCCCATGGTGGTCTGCCGAGTGTGAGATGGCCCTCAAACAGAAGCGTTATGCCTACATGCGCTATAAGCGCCGCCCGAACGATTTCACTGTCGCTGAATTTCGTCGGGCTAGGGCTAGGTTCTGGTATATTTCGATGCACGCCCGCCACTCTTCTTGGCGGGCATACGTGTCTTCACTTACCGGAAGACCCCTTTAGCAGGGGTGTGGAAGCGAGTCAAAAGGATTCGGGGCAAGTTCTCGCAGGACCCCCCTCCCGTTCTCCAGGAGAATGGGACCGCAATCTCGGACCCCGCGTCCGTGGCGGATTCCTTCGCGACCGCTTTTTCCGCATTCTCTAGCCGGGATGCTGCTCCGCCAGCATTCAATGCTCGTCGTGATGTCGCGGAAGGCCGCCGGCTGGACTTTACCTCCAGAGGTGGAGAACCCTTCAACGACAAGTTTACTGGGAGTGACTTGCGCTTCGTGCGCGGACACCGCCCATGGTCCGAACGATGTCCCGTACCTCATGCTTCGACACCTGGGTGAGCGAGGCATGGCCTTCCTGTTAGATTTGTTCAACAGGGTCTGGGTGGAGGGTATTCTCCCAGATTCCTGGCGAATCGCTACTGTGCTCGCCTTTCGCAAACCGGGGAGATATCACTCTACTCCGACCGGTTTCCGCCTAATTTCTCCAACCTCTTGCGTGTGCAAGTTGATGGAGAAATTGGTAAATGTTAGATTATCCTTTTTCCTCGACAGCGGAGGCCATCTGTCTTCTGCACAGTGCGGCTTCCGCAAGTTCCACTCCACGTCGGATGCTCTGCTCTGCGAGGCTTTTCTTCGTAGACAGCACTACGCTACGGTGTTTTTCGATCTGGAGAAGGCCTATGATACCGCATGGCGATACGGTATCATGGAGACTCTCCACACGATGGTGGCGAGGGCACGCCTGTTTATATCTGAATTTTTGCGAGATCGTCGATTCCGCGTACGGGTGGGGGGAGCCTTCTCCGGCCCAAAGGAGCAGGAAGAGGGTGTCCCGCAGGGAAGTGTCCTCATTGTCACACTCTTTGCCCTGAGCATCAAAGGCATCACCTCGGTGCTGCCGGACGATGTTCTCGCTACGCTCTACGTGGACGACCTTTCGATCTCTTTCGGCGCGGCCCAGATGCCAACTCTAGAGCGTCGACTCCAACAGGCATTGAACCGCGTCTCTCGCTATGCCGAAGCGCACAGGTTTCGCTTTTCTTTGGCTAAGACTAAGGTGGTGCACTTCTGCCGCCATCCATGGCTTCACCCCCACCCAGATTTGTTTCTTAATGGGGTGCGCCTGGATGTGGTGGAGTCGCACCGTTTCCTTGGTCTTGTATTCGACCGACGCCTCACCTGGGAGGCTCATATTCGCAGCCTTAGGGTCTCTTGTACCCGCGCCATGGACATTCTCCGTTCCGTGACGTTCAGCGCTTGGGGTGCTGATATGGCTACTGCCCTACTTTTTTATCGATCCTTTGTTCGTTCGAAGCTCGAAAACGGATGCGAGTTTTATGCATCCGCAGCCGAGAGTTTATTGCGGAAGGTGGATTCGATCCACCACACTTGCCTTCGCCTTGCGACCGGTGCCTTTCGCACTTTCCCCATTGAGAGCCTGTTGGTCGATGCTGGGGAGATGCCACTCGCTCTTCGCCGTGCACAGTGCGAACCCGGCGCCTCCCTCAGTCGCCAACAGCTCTCACTGCATCCGCCCCTGATCTCGATGGTGCCTATGCCGCCGAGAGACGCCAGTCATACCCTAAGCACATGGGGTTTAGGGCCAGGAAACTCCTTCGAGAGCTAGGTATAGCTCTCGGGCTGGTGGCGCCCCTGGTTCTGCCCAGGACGCCACCCTGGAGGGTACCACATTTGGCTATTTGTCGCCACGCCTCTACTCCTAAAGCTTGTACGGCGCCGGGAGTATTGCGTTCGACCTTTTTGGAGCACACCTCGTGTCACGCTGGAACCGTGCCAGTGTATACGGATGGCTCCAAGTCCGAAGAGGGGGTCGGCTTCCACGCTGTATCCCCTCTGTTTGAAGTTAGCGGGGCTCTACCAGGCGCTTCGTCTTTCTTCACGGCCGAGCTGGTGGCAATACACCACTCGGTACGGGAGATTACGCGACGTGCCCGGTTCGGAAACCGGATTGTGATCTATAGCGACTCACAAAGCGCCCTGAGTGCTCTCGGGGCATTGGAATCTCTTCATTCCCTGGTTCGCGATATCCGTGACGCCACGGTTTTGGCGAGCCGGGCGGATGTCGAGATTATCTTCTGCTGGGTTCCTGGACATGTAGGCATTGCGGGGAATGAGGGCGCCAAAGAGTCTGCGAGGACTCTGCGACCGGACCAGCGTTTGGCTCTTCCTCGCACCGACTACATGGCAGGAATACGGGCAGCTCTTCGGACTGCTTGGCAAAGAAGATGGGAGACGTCGAAGGGAACTTAAAGTTCGTGCCATTGCGCCGCGACTGTTCCCATGGACCTATCCTCCAATGCCGCGACGGCTTTAGGTCGCTTTCTGTCGTCTCCGAATCCGTCACACTCGTGTGACGCATCGCTATCTGATGGAGCGCTCGCCAGCGCCCTATTGCGACGACTATTTCGTCCCCCAGACTGTTCGGCACATTCTTGTCTAATGTCCCGGTCTGGGTGATCTTCGCGCACGTTACCTGTCCCGGTACCGGGATGGGTGGGGTCGCTACCGCTTGTCCCTTTTACTTGGGACGAGTTCGTGCACATTGACTTGTGGACTTGTTTACTTTTGGGGGGAGGCCGGGCTTCTCCCCTTTATTTAAGAAGGTTCTATTTTTTTCTTTTGTTTTTTGTTTGTTATTGTTGTTTTCATGGGCCCCTGAGGACTCACAAGGAGAGGATAAACTCTCCCTCACCCGCATTTTGTCCTCTTGAAGTTCAAAATCTTCTCCATCTCAGAGAAAGATCTGACTGACGTTGGTCCATCCAGACTCAGGGCCCTTTCTAACTATCTCCTCAACCCTTCATCTCGGGTTAAAGACCTGGCCAGCTATCTTGTGCTTTGTCAGAAGGGACCCTTCTGTTTCCTGGTATGCTGAGTGCTACATGTGACATCTCATGCCTCAATATTACTTGTGGTGTGAACCTCCATAATACTTGCTGCAACAACTGGTGAATGAAGTAAGGAAGACTGCAAAGAAGTGGATGAGATATTTAGAGCTTTAGAAAGGAAGCAATTAGTTTTAGTTGAGCATGTATAGAGGAAACAAGCTCAATGTATGAAAATGGTGAAGAAGAGAAAGTTAAATGGAAAGAAGAACTTGATGAGATTGGGAGAGGTGAATTTTTTTGATTTTTGCAATATAAGCATAAACTGAATCATGAAACATTTAGTATTTGTAAATATCTTCTGAATGAAAAAGGTTCACAAAGTGCATGTGAGCCAAAGTTATGCAGATACACCCACAAAGGAAAAGTGAAAATCGATTCTGAGCTCTTTCTTCTTTATTTTTAAAGGCCTTTTCAAGGAATGAACAAGAGGCAGGACATACATTTCCTTAAATAGTGGAAGGGGGAGATTTGACTACCCACCTCTAAACCCTAATTAGGGGGTACAAAATCCTGAAACAACTTTATTTTTAGATTTTATGTATGTAGTGATAATGGGGTCTAGCATGAACAAACCAGGGCTAAGGTTGAAATTTGGGAACGTGTTAATGGAGCTACATTCTAATATACTTCTCAAAATATAATCAATGCATTTTATGACTGGTTTGGCACTATTCCAGTTAATGGTATGGTTAAGATTGTACATATGTACATTGGCTTGATGTTGCTTAACCCAGACATCTAGTTCTTTCACGGTTTGTTCATTCCTTTAAAATGTCTATACGAATAAAGATGAAAGCGCTCAGAATGAATTTTCACTTTTCCTTTGTGTATATCTGTATCCTCTGAATGTGTCTCTGTGCAACAAAAGTGTACTTGATGAAAATGAGGAGCTGGGGTAGTAGCCAGGTAAGGTTTGGGTGTCTGTGTATGTGTGATTGGTGTGGATGTTTAAAAGTACTGTTGAGTGAAAGTGACCTATCTTTTCCAGCTCCTTAAGGTCTGCAAGTGATGTCACGAGTACATTTAACAGTTGTGGTATCGTGTCCTACCAGTTGGAAAGTACAAGTCACACAGCATAGCCAGTCCCCAAGAGGAGTAATACTGGAATCTGGAGCCATTTACCAGACTGCCATTGGGAATTTGGGCAGTTTCCCAGAAGAGAGTGGAACTCCATCCAAAGAACACCCTTTTAATATAGATAGTGATTGGCCACATTTATTTTAATTGTTTAGGATTGTTGTCATTTGTATTTTCAGTTATTGTACAATTTTAGTCTTAATTTATATACCTTATAATATGTTATTGGGGCTTGTATTTTCATTTGGTTGTTTGGTTTATCATTGGTAACATATTTGACATATTGTTTTTTTTGCGGATGTTCTTTTACCATTGTATATAAAGTTTTTTGTGTATAAATGAAAGTGAAAATGATCTCTCACTCTCCCTTCGGAAACTAACCGTCTCACCCTGATATGGCAGGCAATGT
This sequence comes from Ceratothoa steindachneri, assembly GCA_963969495.1. NCBI lineage: Eukaryota > Metazoa > Arthropoda > Malacostraca > Isopoda > Cymothoidae > Ceratothoa > Ceratothoa steindachneri. Next base: position 138,158,981 of record OZ018318.1, on the reverse strand, counting down.
GATTGCAGTTAATCTGGAGCCTGCTGCCACAGAGATGCCATAATTGGGGCCTCCTAAAGCTGTCCCCAGAAAAGAGGACAATATGAATAGAGATTCGGCTCATATGCCCCAACCGAAAGTTGGACTCAAAGACAGAGGAGCCTGTTTCCAAAACTGCCACACTCACCAACAAGTTTTGAGGCTGAGGCAGGAAAAGACTTGCATAGTGAGCCCACCCTCCACCGATAATTCCTCAAAGGTGACAGGACCTTGTATGGCCAACATCACCTGTAGTTCTGCCTCTGGGAAGTGTATAGTCATTCCTGTGAGGGTTTTTTCCTCAAAGAGTGCCTTGGTATTGTCGAGCTAGGGCTGGATGGCATATTCCTTCAATAGAATTGCCATGCACTCTGAACCATTTGCTATTATTTTGCAAGAGACCATGCTGAGCACGTGCCCCCTGCCCAAACTCCTGGATTATAAATGCTTTGTGACCTAAGCACCACAAGATGGGGACCAGGCAGGAGGATACACAATTTCAGGCAGTAGCAGTGCAGCTAAACCTAGATGGAAGTATACTGTTAATTCTGTGTGCATTCAACCATCAGCCTGCTTCATGTAGGGAAATTCTGCTGTGTCATGGTACATTTGCTGAAACCCTTTCTTTTGGTCAGGGATTTAAATGGAAGACACTCTTTCTAGGGGGACTACCAGATCATTCGACGAGCTAGAGATAGCTATCCTAAATGTGGATGAGTTTATACATCACTGTTTCAATTTCCTGCCTCAATCTGTCCCTTTGCTCTCCCAATTCGCAACCTAATTGTTAGTGGTTGATGATCTTCATGATAGTGACCACTTTTCCATTTACATATCATTTACTGGGTCATTGCTGCCTGAAAAAAAAAAACAATGATGGTGCTTAGAGTGGATGCAGTGGCCCACATTTCAGGAAACGACTATTTTCTCCATCCCACTCAAGGACTTCAAGTCAGTGGATAAGGCTGTTTAGTATTTCTCTAGCAGTCTCATCACCGTTCTCCTAACTACTATTCATAGAACATCTGTTCACTTTGCATGCTGTCTGCTTCCCTAGCTGTCAGGTGACTGTAAGATGGCCCTCAGACAGAAGTGCTGTGTCTATATGTGCCCCCTAAAGGTTTCACACTGAATTTCATCTAACTATGGCTAGGTTCTAGTATATCTAGAGCATGTCTGCAACTTCTCCTAGCTGGTATCAGTGTCTTTACTTAACGGGAAGTCACCTCTTTCAAAGGTGTGGAAGCGAGTCTAAAGGATTTGGGGCAAGTTCTCAGAGGACCCACCTTCCATTCTTCAGGAGAATGGGACTTTAATCTTGGACCCAACTTCTGTGGTGGAGTCTCATGGGGTCACTTTCACTTTCTCCAAATTATCTAGCTGAGTTGATGCTCTACTACCATTCAGTGCATGTTGCTGATGGCTGACAACTATACTTTACCTACAGGGAAGAACTCTTCAATGACAGGTTTACATTGGATGAGTTGCAGGTAATCTGGACGATGTTGTGTATGCCATACTTCAACATGTAGGTGAGCTACACATGTCCTTTTTGAAGATTTTTCAACAGTATGCAGACTTAAGGTATTTCCCCCCCCTCCCCTGGCTACTGTGGTCGCTTTGTTGCAAACTGAACAGTGCCATCTTCTGCCTAATCTCTTAAACCCCCTGGGTATGCAAGTTTCTGAAGAAATTGGTAATTGTTAGACTAACCTTCTTCCAGGATAGCAGAGGCCACCTCTCTTCTGCACAGTGCAGCTTTCGCAAGTTCCACCTTGGATATTTGGCTCTGACTGGAAAATGTTATTTGCAAGGTCTTCATTCATAAGTACCACTATGACACAATATTTGTTTAACTGAAGAAACCATATGATATAACATGGTGATACAGTATCATGGAGACCCTCCACACAATGTAAGCGCGTGGATGCTTCTCTCAATTTTTATCTTTGAATTTCTGCTAGATCCTTGATTCCGTGTATGGGTAGGCGAAGCTCTATATGCACTAATCTAGCAGGAATAGGGTACCACAAAGGGAAGTTTGCTCAGCATCACACTCTGCCCTGAGCATAAATGGTATCACCTTGGTGCTGCTGAAAAATGTTCTCACTACATTCTATGTGGATGACCTTTTGATATCTTTCCCTGCAGAGGTATACACTGTGTAGCAACCCTAGATTTAAAGGTTGCCCTGTTGCCAAATGGGGTAAAAATTCTTGAAAGGCGAAAGAAAATTGTTCATCTATTGCCCAGGTGATGACAAGTCTTACCTTATTTTAAAAAAAAATAATCCTAGAATATAATACTAAATGCACTATTCAATATTAAAATCAATCAATTGGATGATAGCCAGTGCCAGACGTACGACTTTAAAAGGTTTGGCAACAACCTGCTTGTAAATATTTCTATTTTGAAAACAGCATATTGAGTCACCCTCTCATTTTTCTTTATTTCTTCAATTATAAGTAAGTTTACATAATGCCTACCATTGTTCTTTATAAATTTTCCACATTAGTAAATAGTAATTATTATAGATGGTTTTAAATATTATTTCCTGTCAAAATTTACTTTAGGTGCGCCAAGCTCCCAGGATAGCTATATATGCAAATATATATATATATATATATATATATATATATATATATATATATATATATATATATATATATATATATATATATACCCACTGTTAATAAAGTTTTCTCAAAAGTAAGTAAAGGCGATTATGTAATAAAAATTGACTTAAGATTGTTTTATCATAATGTCTTTGACTTTTAAAATATTCTTTATAAAATTTGTGTTCTTTACAGGCTTCATTCACTTGCATTGTATAATCTCTCTCAAAGTTTATCATTCAAATATTTTAGAATCTTTGCATTTCAAAAGAAAGGAGTACCTTTTATTCAAACATATATATATATATATATATATATATATATATATATATATATAAAAGAACTCAATGGTGAGTTATGGTATATGTTAGTGAAACGACTGTATAGGAGCCAAAAGTTTAATTTACGAGATTAGTTTCAGTATGTAGTTTATCATGCCCTCTTCAGTCGTATACTGAGTATGCTATTGTTACAAAAGTCTATAAATAGCATACAGATCAGAAAAAAGAAGAAGAAAAAACAACAAAGAAACACAAAACAGGTTAAAAGGTCATTAATTGGTAAATGTCAATTGCTTGGGTTTTGCAGATTCATTGATGAAGGAGTTGTAGGGCAGTTTATGTTTTGCAAAGAACTACAGACCACATCCACTGGGGAGGACATTTTTGCAGCTGTAACATCGTATCTCAGTAGCTATGGTCTTTCATGGAAAGACTGTTGTAACATATGTACGGATGGTGCGTCATTGATGATAGGGAAGTACAAGAGGTTCATTACCATAGCACTGAAAGAAAAACTATCTATTATTACAACCCAGTGTTTCCTGCACTGAGAGACATTGGTTGCAAAAACATGTAGTGAAGAGCTAAATGAAGTTTTGAACTAGACTGTCAAGATGGTAAATTTCATAAAATCCCAGCCCTTAAAATGCTGAGTTTTTCAAAAGATATGCCAGGATATGGGTACAGCTAATATCTTACTGGTGTTGCATACTGATGTAAGGTGGCTATCCTGAGATTGTGTGCTGAACCGGGTTCTCAACCTCAAAGATGAACTGGAAGTATTTTTTGAACAGGAGAAACAAGATGCATTCCTCAGTCTGCCTCAAAAGTATACTTGGTGTTTGAAGCTGTTATTCTTGGCCGGTATTTTCATGAAGCTTAATGAATTAAGCTCACAATGAAGGGAAGACTGGAGATAATAGTTACATCAAGTAACAAAATGAAAGGTTTCCAGAGAAAGTTGGATACACGGAAGTCATCTGTTCAAAAAGATGACGTATCAAACTTTCCTTCTATTGTTAAGCAAGCAGGAAATATTACTATTAGGCGTCTCAAAGATCTCATTCTACATCACTTGCTCCAGGTGAGAGAAGCAGTTGATCTTTATTTCCCTTCCCTTTCTACAGAGAATCTCGACTGGCTGATAGGGCTGAGAAACTGGACTTCATGGCAATAGAACATGACCATTTTATTCATCAGTGTGCTGATTCCATCCTAAAAGTCAAATTTGAGAAGAGTGTTTTGGCGTGGACTAGTGGAAGAGTATTCAAATTGGCTGAAAAGGCTACATATCTACTTTTACCTTTCTCCACATCATATTTATGTGAGCAGGCATTCTCTGCCATGGCAACAATTAAATCTCAATCCAGAAATAAACTTTATCTCTTGAAGACAATATGTGAGTAGCATTATTGGCAATTAGATCCAATATTAATAGTTTGCGTTCCAAGCAGCTATCTCAGGTTTTGCATTGATAAATACATGGTTAAAATTGTGGTATATTTGGCTATCTTACTACTGATAATCACATTTTGTATGGTATGCTGTTCTTTTTTTATTATTAATAAAGCACTATCAGAGTATATATATGTATTTTTCATATACTTATGAGATCATTAAAATTGATAAAAATTAACTTGGAAAGGTTGACAGCTTGAATAAAACACCATATGAAAAAGGTTGAGAACACCACTGCTATGTGAGGAAGAGCACTTTAATGGGCAATAGGGGTTGAAAACAGAATAGGCAAATGAGATTTTCTAATAGGGTGCCAGGAAATCTGAAAAGCTTGGCAAGGGTTGTGCAAGCACCCTAGAGGCTGCCAGATGATATCTGAGTTGCTCCCTTCTGTCACTTGAGTAGGTCTTGCATCCCTGAGTTAAAGTGGCCTTTCCTCTTTGGGAAGGAGGGCCTTCTACAACATATATAAAGTAATTTAGGGAGTCCAAAACTGTTTTTCAGCTTCTTAGTTTTAACTTAATGTTTTTATTAACAGAGGTTTGGTTGTACTCAACATTCTACGCTATCTTGAGTCTAAGACATGCCAACCTATTCATCAACTTTTTGATTTTGTATGCGGTGTATCAACAGGTGCAGTATTGGCAGTTTTGCTTGGTAAGTTACAAGCATTTCAATTGAATCTTGTACATTTTCATGTAGTGAGTTAGTGCTTCACAATATTTCTTTTTTTTCTTCAGTATTTCTATGCTTTTTATAAACTTGTTTCTGGAGGTGAAGGCTTAAACTCAGGTCCTCAAAGTTTAGGGTTGCTGAGGCTATTGCATTCTTTATCACTTAGCTTTTCTTGCTATATATTCCACTGTATTCCTCATCTGTTTCGCTATTCCATCTTTGTCATCTGAATGAAAATTCCCTCATTGGTTACATTACTTTTTTATTTAAAAAATTGTAAAGAAGCATATTTCTTGATTCTTACTATAAAATTATAATAGCTTGCTATCTATTTCCAATTATTTTTTTACTTCTAGCTGTACATCGCCTCTCTTTAGATGACTGTGAAAAGTTGTACCGTAATATCAGTACTCAAATTTTCTCTCAATCCACATTCCGAGGGACTGCCAGTCTTGTTTGGAAGAACTCATTCTATGACTCTCTTGCTTGGGCAGAAATTCTTCAGAAAGAATTGGGTCATAAGCTCATGATTGAAACTCAAAGAATTCATGAAATGAATAAGGTAGGATATATATATATATATATATATATATATATATATATATATATATATATATATATATACTTTTTGATAGTGATATAAGATATCTCTTCTTTTTTTCTTCAAACTCTGTAAAAAGATATCTCATGTTTTTCTGAGCTTGAGTTGTTATTCTGATACAAGTAAAAATTGTTTTATCGTGTTTATACATCTGGCAGTAGTGATTTTTAGCTATCTGTCTTTACTTGAGGAAAAGCCATTCACTATTTACTCACTGCCCAGGGCATTGTGATTTCAAATTTTTCCTAACTTGTGCTTCCACAGACTATTTTCATTTATTATAAAGGCATACTAAAAATAAGCAGTGGAGAAGATATGGCAGTGATGAATCATATGCAAATTTAGATCAGTCAGATGGTAATGAAATTAAGTCCAAAAGTGAAGATAGTGATAAAAATGTTTGTATAAAATAATAGTTTATTTAAAGCAAAAAATAATCTTCAACTTCAAACACTTGAAAAAACTGTCATCTGGAAAATAATTAATATTGAATATATCAGGGTATTAAGCTATAAGAGGCATGGCAGCAAGTGCATTTCGGAAGCATTCAGCTTGTGGATGAGCACTCGATGCATCAATGTGCTAACAGCAGGCAAACATCAAACCTAGTGAGATAGCCACTGCAGAAAATCCTCAAAGGTAGAGTAACTGGAAGAACCTACTCAATTTGGTCAACGGTCACAAAGGTGGATGAGGGTTGCAATCAGATCACTGGTTCAGTCGTCTCAATCTTTATGCCACTTAAACAACTGCTGTTATGATTAAATTGTGGGTTCTGCTGCAGATTCCAACGCTAAACAATTCCATGCACAGGCATCGCTGACTCTCAAAGTGGACTGCTGCATAAGTCTGCTGGTGACTAGTGCGAAATAGTAGGAACAGGATCATGATGTCTGTAAGTTTCTTGTTTAAGCTGGCACATCAGCAGTGTGCAATGATTATTCAGTTTCTAGTCTCTTGGATCAGGACAGGAGAGGCTTTAGCCAGTGGTCCTCATGACTGAGTAGCCTTATTTAGGATCCACTCTGCTCACCTCGAATGTGGAAGGAGCTAGAAAAGGTGCCCTAAACAGTTTGTCTCATAGTCAGCCCATCCGGATAAATGTGTTCGGGGGTGCCTCATCACTTTTCAGTCAAAAAATGAAGAAATTTCTACATATTGGAATGTGGAACATTTGCACCCTACTAGACAATGATCTGAACAGACCTGAACAAAGAACAGCTCTTGTAGCACGAGAGTTAAGAGGTATCAGATGGATATTGTAGCACTTGCTGAGACCAGGCTGTTTGACGGAAGTCAGTTACTCAAAGAGGGTGGAGGATACACCTTTTTCTGGAAATGCTTCAGAGTGGACCAGACCCCCCAAAATGGTGCTGGCTTCACCATCAAAAATAACATTGTAAGCAGGCTGACAAAATTACCAGTCAGAATGAATGAAAGGCTGAGTTCATGTTGCTCCCAGTCAGGTCTAACTGCTTTGTGACTTTTATTAGTGCATATGCCCTGACACTTGATGCAGACGAAGTGACCAGAAAGACCTACGCTGAACTTGACACACTTCTTTATAACATCCCATTCAGTGATAGGCTCTTCCTATTGGGCGACTTTAATGCCAGAGTTGGCAAGGAGATGAACCTGGAACAGAGCCATCGGATGTCAAGGCATGGGAAAGATGAACACGAATGGCCTCTTACTTCTATCCAAATGCTCAGAGCACAATCTTCCGCTTGAAGGACAGATTTGAGACCACCTGGATGCATCCTCGTTCCAAACACTGGCATCTTCTGGACTAAGTCATCATCAAATCCCAAGATCGAAAAGAAGTGCTGATAACCAGACTGGCTGTGGGATCCGATAAATGCTGGAGTGATTACCACTTGTTTTTTTCAGAAGTCTCTTTGCGGATAAAGTTGAGAAAACATGACACTGGAGGTGTCAAATGCACAAAATATATCACAGAACTTCTAAAAGATCGAGAAGTCTTAGAAAATTTCCAGCTCTCACTTTCTGCCAAGCTTCCTTCTGTACATCCAAAGCCAGTTCCTGAATATTGAAATCTGCAAATATTACTACTTGCAAAGAAACACTTGGTGTTAGAACAGTCAAACATCAAGCCTGGTTCAATGAAAATGATGCTGAGGTTTTGAGATTGACGAAAAATTGTAGAATAGCTCTTGAAACTTACCTACATGATCCTTGGAATGAAATGAAGTAAAGGCATCACAGGAATTGCAGGGACATCTTCAGCAGAAAACATGTGAGATGAAAGAGCACTGGTGGGTAAACAATGCTAGCTAAATATAATCCTTGGCTGACAAGAACAATATGAGAGGTTAATTTTGAGAAACCCTGTAAGTGGCACGATGATTTACTTTCCTGGCTGCCATGCTGACAGGACTTAGCACACCGTCTGGCCCCAGCTTAACCTCTTCTCCTTTCTGACACCCTGCTTCCTCACTTTCCATACAACCTCTCCCACAACTCTCTCTGGTTGGCCTCTAATTTCACAGGGTAGATACTGACCAACTTCCTCTCGCCAAAACAATGCACATCAGGGGGGAGGGAACAGTGCTCCCTCACCCCTGAGCTCCGTTTTGGTGGGGGAGGTACAACCTGCTTCATCCTCACTCACATACCCTTTCTCCTTTCACTATCAATCACTTTTTACACTGTGCCTAAGGTGGAGCTGCCAGGTCATGAGGCAGCTGGTTTTGCTGGCCGCGTATTCACCCCTCACAGAGCAGGCTACTGCGAGGAGTGATGAGCATTTGCGTCCTGTGACAGAATTATAGGGTGACTGTGCCCAATGATGAGTATAATATAAAAAAAAATAATACTTCCCGTCTATCTTCCCCCCAACCATCGCCGGAGCCGTCTTCGAGCAGCTCCACTTAAAAAATGGAGGCCCCTTTCCCCTCCAAAACTCTTAGACTGGAAAGTAGGCTTAATCCTGTCCTAGGCCGACGGCTGTGGAGACTCCCTCTCACTCCCTTCTCGGGAGTTGCCCTATTTCCAGCGGCAGTCCCTACTTTTCTTTCACAGGGGACTGCCAAGAAAGCACTCAGGCAGCCCAAAATTGAAGCCAATCCCCTTAAAGGGGACAAGGAATGGCAGGGCCCACCGGCCTGTGCAACCAGCTCTCAGGAGGTCAGTATACCTGCCCCCCTTCTCTTCCCCAATGAATGCTGGTTTGCTGGCCTAAGAAAAGAAAAAAAAAATTCCTCGAATGGGATCCATGATGGAGGCCCCCCTGAGATGTACATGGTCCCAGAGGTGATCCAGCCCCAGACAGTAGGATCTTCCATGGGGTTGAACACTGTCTCAGTGTCAAGCACAGAACCTGCTTATGCCCATATGCAAGCTGCTCCTTAGATGGATTGGGTCCCCAAGGCATCAGAAGGAAAGGAGGGATCTCCTCCCTCTGCTGGTGCTTCTGTGACAGGCAAGTCCTTCTCAATTTCAGTGAAGGATCTTGCCGAGGCCGGACCATCTGACCTAGGGCTCCTAACGGCAGAGGAGAGAAGCGGGTACATTTCCCACCATCCTCTCCTAAGAAAAAAAAAGATAAAAAAGGCTCAGGACTCCTTTGCCTCGGCGCGAGCCGCAGGGATGGATGGGTCCGCTGCCATTTCGGTAAATGACAGAGCCTAGATCGGCACGTCCGCCACAGGTGCTTTCCTGAGTGGGGAGTCCCCCCCCAAAAAAAATTGAAAGTGCCCAGAGCGGAGCCTCGATTACGGCTGGGCCCCTCATTTAGATATTACCTGGCATTTTCGAGCCTGCCGGCTTCAAACACTTTCTTGTTATTTGCTCCACTGATGGCAGCATGTTGGCTAAGGGCAACATGATCCATCAGAGTAGCGCACTAGCTAGTGTGATTGGTAGAGAGCCGAAGGTGACCCCTTTCTGGTGAATGCGTCAAATCCCTCCAAGGCAGCCATGATTAATGCCATTCGGACACTTGATGGCACACCGATGAGTGTGACGCCGCACTCTACCATGAACTTCGTGAAAGGAGTAGTTTATGCAAGGGAACTCTTGGACTACTCAATAGATGACATTACCTTAGAGCTAGCGACCATGGAGCGGTCAAGGTCGAATGTGTGATGAGTAAAAAGTAGGGGCATCACGTTCAACTGACAAGTTCCCTGAGTCGGTGCGTGCCGTTTGGTATCGCTACGACATGAAGGCACTCATGCCACTGTCGCGGAGGTGCTACTACTGCCACCGCTTCGCCCATTCGAATCGCTCCTGTAGCCGTGCAAAGTCGGAGTTACCCGAAGTTTGTGTAAGTTGCTCCAAGGAAAAGATTTGCATGGTGAGCCTAACCTCCCTCAATAAGTCCTCGAAGGCGACAGTGCTTTCGGCGCATTGTCCGGCCAACAGCGCCCGGAGTTCTGCCTCTGTGAAGTGTGCGGCCATTCCTGTGTGGGTCTTCTCTTCGAAGCGGGCCCCTGCATCTTCTCCAGTGCTGTGCATCACAAATCTGCAAACTGATTTCCTAACATCTGCAATCGCAAATCCACGAATTTTCAGATTTATTTTTAATCGCAATTTTTTTTTCTTCGTTTTGCCTAAAGCTCCGGTAGTCGTATGAGTGTATGATGGTGGAGTCCCTCGCCCGTTGTTGGCGCAGACGATTTTAATAGTGTCGCCCGTGATGAGAGGCTCATGTCATAGACATATCCCCCGATGCCACTTGATGGAAGTTGAGAAATATTGGGGTCTGGATATTAAAGAAAAAAATTGAAAAATAAATAAGACAAAAGAGTGAAATAAAGAGAAAAAACTAGTAATTCTATCAATTTATTACCTTAGGAATAATTACACACTAGAGTTCATAATTTATAGTATATTAAACTAATAACTTAATTTAACAAGCTATGACCCATACAAGTGATTTATTCGTCTTCTGACAATGGGTTTAGTGGCTTCAGCAAATCCATATTGCCCTTCACAAACACCAACCGTTCAAAGTTTTCCAATGTTAGGCTGGCCCTCTTAGGTTTAAGAATATCAGATCCCTGGGAAAACCATCCTTCCACGGCTGCAGAGCTAGGAATTGCAGTGTTAATGTTAATGACCAGTTTCCATTAGGCGGTCTCATGTGTATGCAAGAATATGCAGGAATGTTAAATAATGATATTGATACTAACAATCATAGCAACAATGAAAATCAAGTGATGTTTACAATACTCAGAAAATATTTACAACAATAATAATATCAGTTATCATGATTGGTATTATTGATTAATAACAGTATTACCCTGTGTGTGTGTTATTTTCATCAAAATGATTGGAATATGATTCAAGTTTGAAATGTGCACACACATGAGACACATACACACACACACAGATATACAACTCGATATTTGACCAGAACATGAGCTTGAAGCTCGCCTTGGATTGGGTAATCCTGGCAAGCGCGAGCCTGGCTCGCTTGGGATAAGACCATAGGTAAATTACAACAAATTATCATTTGTCACTCAGGAGAGAGAGCCATCCCAAACACACTTTCATTGGTTTCGTGTTTTTTTTTACACTTTTTTGTCCTTTCATCTCCTGACAATCTGTCATGTATGTTTGTGTGTGTTGGGTTGGATGGGGGGGCGGGATGACACAATACCCACACACTCACCTCCCACCTCCCCCTCTCTCTCCATCTCTCTCTCTCCATATATATATATATATATATATATATATATATATATATATATATATATATATATATATATATATATATATATATATATCTCTCTCTTCTCTCTCTCTCTCTCTCTCTCTCTCTCTCTCTCTCTCTCTCTCTCTCTCTCT